>WAAD01021853.1:875-39929 GCA_013389945.1 Fregata magnificens | reverse complement strand
GAGTCTAGTTTAAAGCCCTCTCGATGAGGCCCGTCTCAAATCTTTGAAGCGTAATTTTAGAATAGCTGGCATCAGTAAGAAAATTTGGCAAACTCTATGCTGCACAAGAATAAGTAAAAGCATCCCTTTGTATTGTTTCTCCATGATCTCTTTGACTGTCATCTTCAAGAATAAAAGGCTGCCAGACCCCTCCATTCAATGAGCAGGTGCAATCCTTGTGACATTATCGAGGTGCTCCTCTAAGTGTACAGCCATTACCTCAGTTATGCCTTCCTGGAGCTACAAAGACAGGAGCTATACATTCAAGCCCTGTTCCAAAGAACAGGCACTTCGCAACAGTAGTTAAACTAAGCAAGATATTAAGGATTTACTGAATGTCGTGCATGTGAAATGCCACTGCCCTCACTTATCACTCACCTTCCATGGGGCAATATAGATATATTGATTGATAGGTATGTTGAATGAGAATGGGGCTCTGTATGAGAGAGCACCTGAGGTAGAAAGTATTTGTGTAAAATTCCCTTTTCATTGCCTCAGAGAAATAAACCATTAAATGGTAGCCAACTGAAATTGTAATTGATAAACAGCTTAGCTGGTGAGCTCTCCTAATCTGTTGGAAACAAAGCAGTATGAAAGAGCACATGCCTTTCATTTATTTTAGAAGCCTGTCTGCAGTAGTTATTCTAATTTTTATAAAGGCTAAGGAGAAAACGATGAGTGCATATACTCAAATTTTTTCCTTGTCACAGTTGTTAATAGCAAAAATAGGAGCCAGGGTATTTATAAACACATAAAAGTCACAGGTCCATACTTGTAATTCTCAGTGCAGTAAAACAGTGTGGTTATACAGCTTGTGGGAGACAACAGTAGCAAGTCTTCCAATGATTTTGCATCAGTGGTATGCTATGTATCCCTGGGCCTTGGGTCATACCTAGGAAAAGGTTTTGAGATAAGGACCAAACATCCAAATTACTTGCTAAAGGGAAGCTATGAAAGTGAGCTGCTTCATCCCAACCATCATGGTCTTCCCCAGCAAATAAGGTGTTCATTTAGAGTACTTGCACAAAAGGGGATTTCTCATGTAGAAATTACATTTAGGGAAAATGAAAATAATTCATTCTTTCTCTTCCCACCTTGTGGAGCACTTCATACAAGAGAATGAGGAGATGCTAACATATGCGTCAAGTGTCACCTCTATTTCAATTCTCCCATCTGCTTGATACATAATACTTATCATTATATAAACCATTAGGGAAAGAGTGGAATGTATCGAGATGGACTTTTTCATCTTCTTCTTTCATTTGGCAATGTGAAGCATGAATGCTCGATGCCCAAGTGTGTCATTCATTTGACAGTTTTTGCTGACATAGAATGAATCAAAGCTGTTTCTTCACAAAAGGATTTTAGAGGACGGCAGTTCATTCAGTGTTCTGCGATTCCAGTGTTTTCTTTAATCACATCTGAGGCTGCCCCTCATTCCTGCATTTGTTTAATAGATGCTTGTAATAGCCCATCCCAGAGTCTGATGCAGATTTCTGTGACCATATTCTGTATGACCTGAGGCAGCTACATGTTTCATCTGAGAGAATGACTAAGTACTGATTTTCAACCCCACCTTATTCTCATGAATTATACCATGAGTCTGGTGATGTCTTAGGCACAAGGAAAAGGTGTAGTATATTGAATAATTTTCTTTGATGATCTTAGGCAAACTGGCATAAGCTGAGGCTAGACAAAGGCAAAAACATATGCCATTATCAGACATGCTTGGTGAGACCAAAGACTTTGCCCAGACAAATTTAACATTTTGATATTCAGATAAAAGATAATGAATCTCTTCCTTCACTGAAGGTTACCTCCTTTCTGGTTCAAGATTGTTCTTTTTTGGATATAGTTTCCTAGGATTTTATTCAGTTTAATTTTGAAAGTCGCCCACAAAACATCATCTGCCATTTTTGTACAGACTGTTCTGTTGTCAAACTCATTTTGCTTTTAGGAAAACTTCTATTCTTACTTAGGCTAAAGATGTAGTTTGTCCAAGAAAATGGTCCTCATTTTAGCTATGGTTAGCTAAAATGAAGAACTGCATATAGATACAGATATAGCTACAGTGAGAGAGATATTATCATCTGGTCATTTCATACAATCTCAGTGTCATCAGCCAAAAAGACATCCATTATGACACATAATGTCTTGTCTGTTGTGGACTTAGGTAAACAGACCAAAGGATCAGCTGAAAATGCATCACTTCGCCAGAGGGCCTGCTGAGCCCCTTACTCTTTGCATGACTGCGGATACAAGCAAATATTTTAAGGGAATGAATATGAATCAAGTGTTTATTTTTACTCTAATAGAGGAAGTCTAATTTATTTCTGATTAAATTATGCCTGATTGAGTCAATGAGAACAATCTGATATGATTGGTGCAGAACATTTCAAAGATAGTGTGTTATGATGCAAGATTTTATTTTCATATACTCAATATGTTCCAGTAAATTGAAGGCCTCATTTGTTAATAAGAGTTTTATAAATATAAAAAAAGATGCCGGCGTTATTTATGGCTTTGTTACAGAGAATGCCTTTTGTCTTGTTTTTATTGTACTAAAACTTCTTGAAGAAACAAAAAGAACAATTTGACAGAACATGCTGTTTTCATGACATAATATAATTGCATAACAGTCACAGAACAGGAAGAACTAATTAGATTACTAGAATAAGTACCATCAGAAATAGCAAACTTGTCAATTCTCATAACATTTTGAGAGTAATTTAAAAAAGACTGAAAAAAAAGTTAAATATAAGAGAGAACCGGGATTTTGCCTCCCACAGTTATTTTGTACTCAGATGGAACTACAGATTCACAGCACTAACAAAATAATTATCATTAGAAAAACAGATACTAGTTGAGAACCTGTAGTCAAAATATAAAAACAAATGGTTCTGTAAACTGATTAATAAACCAATTTTTTTCATTATTTGCTAGATTAAATATGGATTGTAGAATTGCACCTCTGAGATGGTGTTATTAAAAAAACCAGAACAAACCCCCTGCTACTTTATATATAAATATGAAATCACAGCCAGACATAACTGAATTACTTGCCACTCAATCATCTTTTCATGTCTACATGAGGTCAGTTTCATGTACACAAATTTTGTACATGTACAAAATGGACAGCTTAGAACAGAAATACATTTGGAGGGGGAAGGAAGGGTAGGAGAAAAACAGGAGCGAGAAAAACAGGAGTGAGAAAAGGTTCATTAAAATACCTGCCACACAATGATTTACCTCTGTTCTAGTTGCCAAATAGGTAGTTGTTGGCTTTTGCAAATTCTGAAATGAAGTGGTTTTAGGAAACAACTTTTTTAAGTAACAGTATCTAAAGCTCTAGAGGAAAGAGGAAATTCAGCATTAGAGCAAGCCTACTGGTTACGTGCTCTTGCATGAGCAGGAGACTGGCCATCTTCCCTTACTGTGCCATCACTATGTCTGCATCTTGTGCAGGAAGCATGGCTCTGAATCCATTGCTTCACAACATTCCTACGTCATGCAAGAAGAGATTTGATTAACATCTGAAACCATGGACTTTAAATTCCAGCTGGTTGGTTGGCTGTTAAAGAGTATTTCCACTAATTTGTCTTTTCGATATAAGTATTGAAATAAAGGGAAAAAGAGCATGTGAAAGTATGAGGAGAAAGAGACAGGAGAGCTGAGATGTGACAGGTTATGCGTTCTTCAAATGTGTTTAATATTTAATGCAAGTGTCTCAAAACATACGGAGTAATTTGCTGTTTAGTTCCCTTCATGTTATCTTATCTCTTAATGTGCCTGTCACTCTAGTGTGTTCAAATAGCAGTTTACAATTTAAGAGAGTGTGTGAGCCATGGCCATCATTGTGTTGGGTGCAACTGTACAAAAGAGTTTACAAACCTTGTAATGATTAGTAAAAAGAAAAGGCTGATGAAATAATACTCAATATAATTAGGTTGTGGAAGCACAACTGAGTAATTACCTTGTTACTACAGAGAGAAAAAAAAAAAAAGGGAACTGAACCCAGATAGGGCTGATTCCTTCCCCCTCTAAATTCAGACATCTCCTTAGAATGCATGGTAGCTTTGCTCTTACTGTGTACTTCAGCACACTATAACAATACAGAGACATGAAAGAAGATAAAAGGAAAACAAAAGAAATGAAAGAAGTAGACTATAATAAAGAGACAGCATAAAAAACAGACTAGTAAAACTCTGTAAAACAAAGTGCATTTATGAAGTACAGTGACATAAGAAAGGAAAAGAGAATGAAAACATAAGACAGGAAAACAGTGTGTGGAAAGGAATCTTGAAACAACAGAAATAATCATAAAATTTTTAGGGCTTGATTTACCAAATCTGAAATGGTGTGTAAGCCACAAAGAGCAAAGTAAAAGCAGCAGCATCATTATTCAAGGAGAAAGTAGCTCAAAAGCTTTTAAGCAGCATAAATTGGGTTGAAATAGAACAGGACTACACTAAGATTATTGATGAAGGATTTTATGTCACTAACTTCCTAGTCAATGAAAGTAATATAGTCTAGTATATCTCTGAAATGTATTTTGAAAAATATTTTTGGCAAAATCAGTGCTACTAATACTTAATGTGGACTATGGAAGTCATGATATTAATGTAAAGAAGACAAGTTGTTTTGAGTACACCCACAAGTACTTAAGGGGGGGTTTTATGTATTTATATACACATCTGAGAGATTGCATGTCTACCATGCCTTACAGTTCAGAAGGTAATGCCATGTTTACTATCAGTTTGCTCTCCTAAGCATGTACTGTCTGCCTCAGTGGCCCTACAAATTTGCATCACGCAGGTCTCCATCTTAGATACGAACTATGTATGCAAATTCTCTTTGTCCATCAGTTAATCTGATTACAACTCATTAATACAGTGCCCTTATCCTAACCTCAGTAAAAATGATGCAGTCTTATCAGTATGTTTTTCACTTTCTCTTGGCTCAAGCAAGGAGAACACAATCTTGGCAGTTAAATGAAGAGCTATGTAGGCTCCCGTAACTATCGTTTCTAAGTAAACGGCTGCATGGCCTGTCTCTGCTTCTCTGTAAGCTAGGCTACCTTAGGATAAGAGAGGGAAAATCATGTACAAAGCTACCTGCCATGGTGCTCATATGACCAGGGACCCGCTACGAGTCCTTGAGAATATAAGTTTGCTGAAATACCACGTTCTCCTGTTTGGAGCAGGAGGTAAGTGAAGGCATCCCTCTGAGTCAAACTGTGACACACTTGGACCAAAGGCTAACACAGGCAGGAATTGCCTTGTAATTGATTGCAGCGGGGCTTCCTGCTGATTAAGTTGCTTCTCAGTGTGAATAATAGTGACAGATGTGGTCTTGACTGAAAAAGTGTTTCACTCTAAATCTCTAGTGTCAGTTTTGGAGGGCTCTCACTGATCCTACTCTTCCACCAGATCTAACAGTGCAGAGTAGAAAAACACCTGTAAAACCAGCACTAATTCTAGAATTGTTACAGTAGGTAACTTGCCTATGCCTGGCAGAAGTTTTATAAAACACAACCACGTCTGAGCTACGGTATAGCAGCAGTCAGCTCTGTCTGCTCATGTCAGGTCAATATAAGACCTGTCTACTATTTCACAGAACAGTTTTCTTTGCCCTTTGAAAAGTAATTAAGTTTATCTGCGATGTATATTCTCTGTGCCAAACAATCTTTTATGGTGCATTGATTCTGGTAGTCTGATTAGCGAGAACATCACCTTGCAATGAAAAATAGAAAATAATTTCTGTTTTATTTTTCCACTTATAGACTTAAAAGCCACTTTTTATTCTATGCTATAAAAACTTGTTCGAAGAACTACAACTCCCAGTAAGATTTGCAGAGATAATGAGCATAGGAAAACTACTTAAATCTAGAATAAATATTGCAATAGATGAATGATACAGACTGATCAAATATTTAGGCAATCAATGGTCCTGTAAATCGTTACTGTGAATTCTGATGCACTCTTGCTCGTCCTGCTGGACAAATTATTATTATCCACTTTGTAATGGCATGGTACAGTATCTGAAGGATAAAAGGTTTCCTTAACATGAAGGTTACACCTTATTAATTACAAGAATAAAACAATTGCCTGTTTTGTGAGGGGTTTTTCAGCAATCAATGTGCCAGTAAAATCAGGTTCAACTCAGCAGATAGGAAAAACATGGAAATTTCCCACAGTCAATTTCAGCATTGCTGTGTTAGGGAAATGAAAACCTAGCACGAAGTCTTGAAATGTATCTATATTTCAGTCAGTAAGCAGAGATACTGACTGAGACATGCAGCCAAGCATGTCACTGTGCAGAAATACCAGCATAGGTCCCCAGAGTGGTATAGCCACATCACTGTGCCTACATTACTGCTGCTGAGCCCAGCTAATGCAGCTGGACTGATTTCAGATACCTCTGCACTTTGCCATTAGATACATGCTAGGTCTGATATTCCTATTGTGGTACTACATCATCCACTGCAGAATCACCTTTTGTGGTGACTATACTGCTATTCCTTATTATAACGTATGCTTTGTGGTGCTTTACTTTGAGACTATTCAAAAGGTCATTAATTCGAGCAGTGTCTACCAAGAAGTACATTTGCACATAGAAGCACATGTTCATTGTGTATTATATCCTGTTTCCACTTAACTTCTGGATACAGCTTAGCCTAGCTTTCTTTTTAGTTCAGCCTCATACAATGGCATTCAACTATGTTCAGTGACATTCCACATTTGCAGTGGGTGTCCTTCATCCATATCCATAGGGGATCACGTGATGGTACATGCTTTGGCCAGATAACAAAGAAAGTCTACAGTGATGAACTGCTGTTCAGGTGATGTGCCCTCAGAGTCACCCTCTCATCATATTGGGAATTTCACACGCCAGGTATGCCCAAACTAAGAAGCAAGCTCTTGTCTGGAACTGCGTATAGGAGATGTTGCTGCTATGACTGGGGAGCAGAGGATGGCTGTTCCACAGAGTACAGCTGGGTTGCTCAGGTTCGACAACACCATGCAAATCTATGGCAGTTGCAGTGTATACCTATATTCAGGCATGGACCATTGAAAAACAGAATATAGGTGTCTAGATTTTCCCCAAGGAACTCCAGGCAGTGGAAACTACTCCCAACTTTTATTAGAAAAAATACAGATTTGCTAATCCTTAAAATATGCTAAATTGTATTTTGTCTTCCATCTTTGTATTTTGACCTGTGAGAAAATAAGATGTAGAGCTCTGAGATGGTTGCGATGCTATAATTTTTTTTCTACTTAGACTCTGGTATTGCTAATTTATTTGATTTAAAATGTAGGAAGTTATTAATGATACTGTAGTTTTAAGAATTGAATTAGGAGCGTCACTTATTTTCCTGAATATAATGAGAAATTACGTTCTTTGGCTTTTTCCTCTGAATGCCTTATATATTATTGAATTCAGTATCTCTGTGCTGCTAGTAACTATCATCTGCATTTCTGAAATAGGAGTAGAAGGTAAAAAGTTTACCTAGTTTATCAAAGACTAAGAAGAGACTGGTATAAATCCTGAGAGAACCACCTACAATTCCTGCCTCCTGGGCATTTTGCTCATGTCTCATTTTTCTCAAAGTCTTTAGTCCAGATAAAAGCTATTCTTTTTCCAGTACCAATGTTTGTTTCAGGGTGTTTCATGTGGCTGTGTGAGTATAATTTCCATTTTTACTGTTGTAAAGGTGTAAGGATGTTACTTTAGCAAAGCATTTAAAATTTTAAGGTAGAAATTTAACTGATCCAATGTCATTTGAGAATCTGTTTACAACGAGGAATGTGTTAGAGCATGAATTACATCTCAGCAGTTCTGACTGAGTGCTTCCCTTCATTGTTATTTTGGTCAAGATCACATTCTTTCATAGTCAGAATAAAGCTACTTTGACAGGAGGCTGACATCAGGGTGTTAAGAACATAGTGCTTTCAGGCTGTCTTGTAATATTTTTAGGCTGCCCTTGAAACCATATATTTGTTTAAAAGCCTCCATTTAATTGTTGCTGAGTTTCACTACAGAGTGTGGCATGGAGAGAGGAGTAATGACATGGTATTGTGGCTGTATATTTAAATGACAGTAAAGGTATCATGTTACCACTTTAAATATATCATACTGAAACAATACAATGTTATCAGATTATTTTTATTATACTGTTAATAGTAGCAAGAAGTCCCTATTTTCTGAACAAAAAATGCAGACAAAATAAGGGCAGATTTTTGTATTAAAATGTAATGATTTCTGTATAAAATTTCTAGGGATGTGCTCATAAAAGCTACTGATCTCTTTAAGAAGGCTAACAGCTGTACTGCAATAGGGAGAAGTTCAGCTAATGGAGACTTCAGCAAATAAAATACCCCTCTATTCCACTCATGTATTTCATTCACATATTTTACTCTTATCCTGCTCCAAGGAAGACAAGATGACTGAAACACAGGCATATTCCTGCACCTGAAATAACAATAAAATACTCTGTTTTCATGGGAAACATGTGAATGGGGTGCAGGGAAAGGGTATGGAGAAAGAGTTACCTTCTCCTAAGTTCACTGGCTAGACAGGGTTTCTATATTACTGAAGTAATAAGACATGATAGGGTGTGCATTTCTGAGCTTTGGGGGGATTCAGGTACTGAGACTTGATGCCAAAGAGAAATAACAGCTGCAATAATGTGCCTGTAGCAGAGTGGTGCACACTGACACATGTCTTATTATGATATATGTAACTGCATTGTAATGCAGTTGTAATACAGGAAAGAGAGGAGAATTTTCTGATTATCCTTCACGTTATGAATTGTTGTGCTTACATTGGCCAGTGTTAAATATACTGCCAAAGCACAACCTTAAAGCAAAATGATTTGTTGAAACTGGAAAAATGTATTTATCATCAGTCAAAATCACTGAAATAAGGGAGAGGAGGTGGCTCTGGTTTCTAGTCAGGGAGGAGATCAGAATTGAAACTTCTGTCTCAAACACCATGGTAGCAAACACATGGAGATATAGCAATGGGACTTAAAAGTGTAGTGAAATGCCTGTTCAGTTCAGCTGTTCCAGCCAAAGACTTTCCTCCTGTCCTTGTAGCTGCTGCCCCAATGCTCAGCAACTGGGAGATGAATAGAGCTGTTAAAACTCCGCTAATTCGTATTTCTCTGTCAATAAAGGAATGCTTTCCAGTCCATTCTAGAATGAGAACTGAATCTCCACCTTTCTCAGGTACCTTGTCTTTGCTCTAATAACTTTACAGCAAGTGTTAGATGGAAGGAAAGGTCACTGTCACCATGTGGGGTTAGAAATCATAGGCTCAGTGAGCTAAAGTGACTGCAGACAAGGTCAAACAACAAACCTGGACCCAAAGCAGAAGCAGATCTTGTGTTCCTCAGGACTACATTCAGTGCTTTACAGGGGAGCAAGCCAGCCCCAGTGGCAAGCAGATATTGCTCCTCAGTATTGTGCCTCTCAAAGTTAGTTTCTGTATGAGAGGAAGAGTGATTCAGGAGTGAAATGCCCTTGTTATTATCATGTGTATTTGCTTTTAGAAGAGAAGAGATCTCTTGGAAGTCTTAAGGATGTACCTTGCTAACACAGGCCTGTGCAACCCCTCCAGTGAAAGGAATGAATTGCAAGACAGCATGGCTCTATAGGGTACCTTCTTCAATTGTATGAGGTTCTTGAGTAATAAAGCAGAATAGTTTGAGTTTTACTGGCACTGCATCCTCACACGCACACACCACATATTTATTTAGGGGAAGATTTTGAAAATGATATCTCCTGTGTTTTTAATAACACAGACTTCCCTATTGAATTATTCCGCAGAACTCTGAAAGATACTTGGTTCATTTCAGAGTATTTTCTACCAGCTGTTTCCTACAGAGTAATTGGGGCAATAACCAAATAAGTCACTTGTTTTCAGCAACACTTCACTATGTAAACTGTTCCTTGTTCTCTCTCTTTGTAGTCTTATGTACCTCACAAGATTTATGTGCTAAAATTAAATGGTGCTGCTTCAGTGTTGTTGTGCTCTATAGAGACCTGTCTCATTTTCCATTTTTAGTAGTTAGGAGCTGATGTAGCAAGTTGCATTTAGGTTTTGTTTTCTCAGACAGCTAAAAATAGAAATCTTTGATAATATTCCATTATTCACCATGATGGTATCTAAGGGGTTACACAAAACTTAGTTTTGTTTTCAACTAAGTTGGACACTTGTCCAGAAGCTGATACTGTTAATAAATTACTAGGACACTGCAATATCAGCAATTATAACTACTAATCATGAATTTAAAAAAGAAATGATAGCTTTAAAAAAGTTATATCAAAAGTTTGTGAAAGATCACAAAGGTAATGCAGAAAAAGGCAATAACAAATAAGCCACCCCTAAAACCATCAATAGATTTTTCAAACAGGGTCCAAACTGTATGCCTAGGACTGTGCCCATGTCTGTTCTGTCAATCACCAACCTCCTTTTATTAGCCTTAGATAGAAGATAAACAACAAGACTGACAGCTTTGTGTCCTTTGGCATTTTTGTGTCACCATCACAGAGTAAAAGGGTATTATGTCATCACTCAAACCTGTCAGGTTTAGTTTAGTCTGTTGTTTGTCTTAACGATTGTTTTCCTCATTTTTTCCTCTAAGTTGATACACATACCCATATAGATTGTATATTGTTGATGTTACCAGAATCCATTTTTCAGACTGAGAGATATTTTTAACTTCAACCGTGGAAATGTCATCCTTTTTCCCTGTACACCAAAATATAAATTAGAAAAATAAGCACCTTCCTCACCCAATTAGTTCTGGTCTACACAGAACTTTTCATACCTCATACATTCAAACATCAATTGCATTAACATTACAAGTAACGAGAACTTTGAGATGTTTAAAAAAAAGCTTTGTTTATGTAAGTTCATTATGTACACCTCTCTTGTGGAATCTATATAGACTTTGACACTCTGTGTTGGTAATAGTGCCCAGTACCTAACTTTAATTATATCATTTATTATATAATGAAATAAAAGAGTATCTTACCTGGTGTTTGGCTTTTGAAAACAGCCAACTAGGTGTGGTGGGAGGTTGAAGAGTCAACATTTGGCTTTTTTTAGTGACTTCTTAACACATGATCATTTCATGAAAACTACAGTTTTCCCTCACTAGGGAAGCAATAGACTGGTTCCACAAAAAGGCACATGTACTTATAGGAAGTGTCTGCCTCAAATTACATGTTCAAGCTTTCTGAGAAATGTCTGGAGAAAGCAAGACAAATTAAGAGTGGCGTTCTCCAAAGACAGCAAGCTGAAGCAGAAGATATGTAAGGTAACCATTAGGAAATCCTAATGAGGGGGAATAGAGCCTGGACAAGCAACTTCAGGCTAAAGGGAGGTATTAAGTGCTTCTTGGGATTCTCCACTACTCTCTAAAAGGTGGCATTTAAACCAGGTCAGTTCTTGCTCACACTGAAACAAAGACACAAATGGAAAAACAGAGAAAAGGCTGCTTGGTCTAGACCAGTCACTGCTAGTGGGATGGGTAAGGAAGGGACAAGTTTTTTAATTGCCACAGTCCCTAATACAAACCAGTAATAAGACCTTTGGTCTACCAGCCTTCTCAGAGAATGCCCTAACCATCTCGCCACTGTACTTTCTTAATGGACTTTGCTCATGCCTTCACTTACTGAAGCTATTCCTCTGCAAATATTCACAGTAGGAAGCAGAAAAAAAGATGAGCTAGTGGATAGAAAACATGGGAAAATAATGTTCAAGTCTTTGCTTCAATTAAGATGTATTTATATTTATACGTGTATAGCGTGTATTCATACAAAGTAGGACAGTTTCAAAGGAGACTTGTAACGGCAAATGCCCAAAAGTCCAGCGACAATGGCATGCAGATGGTCAAGTGAGTTGGTAACTCTGGGGTCTGCCCCTTCTGAGCAGGGCTCTCTAACCAGAAGTTTGGGGGTGACAGTGAATAGGCAGGTTTTGGAGATTCACAGTTTGCCTACACCTCTTGTGCAAGAGAAGATCTAGCAAGTAACTCTGAGGATGTATAGTGGGTGGGCTCATGCGTAGAATAAGTGGAGGAGCACCTTGTTTGTGAATTGCCCTGATGCAGACATAGGATCTACCCCCCACCCCACTCCCCATGCAGTTAAGTGACCCAGGAGAATTCAGGCAATTGCCCTTAGGAATTTCGACATCCTGACAGACTTGAGCTCAGCAACTCGGCTAGGTACCTTGTCATTGCATAATTGAAAGATTTCAGCAATGCCCAAAGGTTTTCCTTAGGCACAGGGATTCATGTTTCTGATGTTTGCTATTGTTTTATGCGGTAAGTTCACCCACAACTAGGTACTGTTCCTTAATAAATTTACAGAAATATCAGAGACCAAATATCGATGCAGAGTGCCAGTGAGCTTCCTGAGTATTGTTGTAGTGGCTTTTTGACATGTCTATCTCAGCTGCCAAATTTATGCCAGTAGAGATCACCTTGCAAGATGACACTTGATTTACATTATCTGATTTGTTCCATAATGGGTGAGATCAGAGTTGAGTCTTTGATTTCGTTTTCATAGGGAACAATATATCTTTAATTTTAAAACGGATGATCAGTGACTGCATTCATAGAATAATTCAGGACGTCACTTTGGCTACAGCAATTCACATTGCAGAGCAGTGTAATCATCATTCCCATCCTACTTTGTCTGTCACAGTCAGTAGTGTTTCATCTAGGCTCATCTGTAGCTGTCTGTCTTGGATCTAGATAGACACACTGAGGCTGGATCCTCAAGTAGTTCCATGGTCTTTTCTCCCCCTTCTCCTTTCTCTGAAATTAAGCAGTCTCCAAGGAACTTTATCCTCTAAAGTGTTATTGAGGGAGACAAAGGCTTTTTTTGCCCCTTTTTTGCTTTAATCCACTGAATGTTTTACGTCTGTTGGTAGAATTAGGAAGACAGATTGGCATATAAGGATTTCATTTTGTCTTCGTCCCCTGGAGATCAGCCTGGTTACAGACTGCTAATTATTGGTGTAAAGCTCATGATGTAGATTTTACAGTAGGAGCTTCCCTATGGTCTCCTACAGAACTTTACAGTACCTTTGAGTTAGTATTAATCCACAGAGCTCTGATTACCTGCCTCCACCAGGCTGCAAAGTGAAATCTGCTGGTATTCTTAAATTGATAAGATTGTAGTTTTCTGTGCTAGAACAGTTTGATTGTTCTTTCTTTTTTTTCTTTTTCTTTTTTCTTTTGGTGGCAGTGGTGGGGGACTGTTTTATTTTGTTTTAATCTATCACTGTTTGGTGATACTTTCCAGGATTCAACTAGAGAAAATTAAATCTGCAAAGAAAGTTTCAAATTTAGGCAACACTAGAGAAAGTATCAGCTCTGAGCATTTTTCTACAAAATTATTGGTTTTTTTTTTAATTCAGATTTTTAATTGAGGGTTAATAAGTGCTGTATCATTTTTTTCCCCTGCTCTCAGAATGGACCTCTTGGAAATAAAGTAATCCAGTATGATTCTTGTCTATCAAGCACAGAGGGTTCAAAAGCGTATTCAGTAAGTCAGCACTTGTAGGTACTTCATGACTGCACTTTAATAACTGGATTATAGAACTCACTTTTTTGTCTACTAGAGATTTTCTTAAGTAGATTTCTTTGGCTCCAGCTGAATCCTGGTAATACTATGGGATTGCTGGTCTGAGGAGGAAACATTTTAAATTTCGAGCTAGCAGTATCATCCTTTCTCAATGAGGAAATTAACCCTAGGTACAGAGGTAATTTGTCGGGCTTTTCAATAATGCTGAAGATTTAAGTTGCTAGAAATTCCAAAACTCTGTTGTTGTTGTTATTATTATTTCTGACCATGATGCTGTAATTCAGTGTTGATGCAAAAGTTTTCTTTTGTGCTCAAGCTTGTGGTATCCTACAAGTAGCAAAAGCAGCTGAGAACAGATCACAACCACCTAGAACACGATCCTGGAGCATGCAAGAGCTCATCCGTACATACTCACCACGAAGGTCTGGCAGGCTCCCTTCTCTCCAGCTCCTCCCTTTCTGTTGTTCTAACTGGAAACATTTTCACCGATGCAATCAAAGGTTTTTAAATTCTTTGTTGTTCTGAGAAAAGACATGTTCACGGGAGGGTCTACTCCAAACAGCACTCGTTGTGAAAGTAGTAGCTGAGGTTGGAAGGGACCTCTGGAGATCATGTAGTCCAACCGCCCTGCTCGAGCTGGGTCAGCCAGAGCAGGTTGCCCCAGACCGTGTCCAGTCAGGTTTTTAATATCTCCAAGGATAGAGACTCTACAACCTCTCTAGACAACCTGTGCAGGTGTTTGACCACCCTCACAGTAAAACAGTTTTTTCTATGCTTAAGTCAAATTTCCTGCATTTCAATTTGTGCCCATTACCTCTTGGCCTGTCAGTGTGCACTACTGAGAAGTGCCTGGCTCCATCTTCTCTACTCCCCTCATCAGGTATTTATAAACATTGATGAAATTCCCCCTAAGCCTTTGCTTCTCCGGCATGAACAGTCCCACCACTCTCAGCCTCTCCTTATATGATAGATGTTCCAGTCCCTTAATCGCCTTTGTGGCCCTTTGTTGTACTCTCTCCAGTATGTCCCTGTCTCTCTTGTACTGGGTGAGCCCAGAACTGGACACAATAGTCAGGTGCGGCCTCACCAGTGCTGAGCAGAGGGGAAGAATCATCTCCTTGGACCTGCTGGCAAAGTTCTTCCTAATACAACTCAGGATGCTGATAAGTGTAAAGTAATTTAAACTTGCAATTGTTACATTTTTGCACTTCTGTTACAGAAAAGATAAAGTGTACTTTGGAGTTCATGTTTGGAAATATAAAGAAATAAATTAATTTTACGTACTCTCCCCTTTTAAAGAGTTACTAATCAGTATTCCCGATGTATATTTCATATGCAATTGGTTTAGCCCATTCTTATTTTCTGATTTCTTTCAGTGGCCTTATTCTCATAGAGAAATTATCTATCGCACAGAGGAAACAAAATTATTTACTACAGAAAATGGGAGAAGTGTTACTAAGAGGATGCCAACAGGTTATTTTTATCAATTAAAGATTGATGGGGAGAAGAGGAAGAGACTAGATGGAGGAACAAGTGGAGTCAAAGACAGCTTATTCCCAGGACGGGTGACACCCACATATGTGTGCAGTCAGGAAAGATTTCAAAGAAAAAGAAGGAAGGAAGATGAAGAGGAAGAGGAATAAAGAATGAGGAAAAGATGGGATCAGTGAGGCAGGACAAATATTGTCTTTTGGAAGATAAACATATATTGAGTATACTAAAGGCTGTTATAGGGGAAAGAAATTAAATATAAAATTTAATTTTAAAGTTTTGGTTGAAGAATTTGGAAACACCCTGATTAAAGAAGGGCAAGAGGAGGATCTGAGGAAAGCATCAAACTTGGCAAACAGAGTTTGCAAGCAAAATGGAAAACAGGAGAAAAAATGCTGTTTTTATTGAAAGTGGTAGTGTTAAAATATCATTGTGTACCAGAAGAAGTGGATTTGATATCTGGGATTTTTCCAGGACTGTTGGGTCTGCCAGGAGTTGAGTAAGACGGGAAAGGAAATTCAAGTGTATAGACAACAGGTTTATTTTTCTAAACACTTTTTAAAATGGAGGTCTTAAATTTTGTGCCCAGAGAAGAGGAAAAAGTAGTTGAATGCTAGGTAAAAAGGAGTTAAGTGAATCAGCTCTGAAGTGAAGAGAAGAGAGAGAAGGAGGAATCAAGGACACAGTATAATTAAAAATGGGATATTATAACTTAGATACCAAAAAAATTCATGTATCCAGTGTTGCAGATTGTTACTGCAGCACTCTTTATTACATCTGATACTGTGAACATATTATCATTCAAATGTGCAATTAATGTCCTTTGACGGGCACTTTGTCGAGAAGCCCAAGAAAGAGTACAGTAACATTCACTGTCCTGAAGGCCAAATACCTCCTTTGCTTGTGCCATGTCTCAGCCAGCTTGTGAAGCAGACTGGAAGTCATTCTTGATCCCTTATATACAATTCAGTAGTACACAGTAAATTCAGAAATTCTTCTTAGACTGTATCTCCAATACATAAGTGATTTACAGTCTATTAAAAATAGCCACAAAAAGCAGTCAACATTGGAACAACTCCCTGCAATTTTTAAATATTCAATGCTTCCTTTCATATGACAATCATGGTATACAAGTCTATCCTTCAAAAGTAATAAACTGAAGACAGGTTAGTTATGGTGGTTTCTTGGTGAGTCTTCAGACTATACCAGTTAAGAAAAGTGCAGTACGAGAATCAAAGTTACTAATCATCTGTTGCAAGCATGAAGGGTAAGTAGCATTCTTTAGCTATATAGCTGTAAATGGTAGTTATTCTATATATTTGCTTTTCAAATTAATGTCTTCAATCCTCTACCTACTGCTACAATTTGAACTACAGAAAGAAACAACCAGAAGAATATTTCCCCCCCTCTCTTAAAAAAGAAAATGCCTGCAATAAATGTTTAAATGAAAAAGCCAGGATGCATTCAGCTGGTTTTTGTCCGGACAGATATGTTAAGCATGGACAAGTTTCTTCTGGTATACTCAAACATATCTGGTGTATGTGAATGGCCCTGAAAATGTCAGATGTTGGGGATAAATGCTACCAATAGCAGCATGATTCCACGCATCTATTACTGTCAGAATCTACCGTTCACTAAATAATGCATTTATTCATAGTAGAGTTTTTATTCAGTGCAGCTATCAGCACTTAGTATGCCACTGTATGTCTAATATTTGTTTTATTTTTCCAAATGATATTCTGTAGTACTTGGTGAATATGTCTGGCCACGACTCTATACTCCAAATATTGTATTGCTGCACTCGTGAGGCCATGACATTATTGGAATATAGCTGCACTGGAAGTACATTTGCACAAACTAGGTGTAGCCTGGAAAAGCTAATTTTTCTCTTTCTCTCTTTTTTTTTTTTCATTGACTATAAAGGGGAGACACAGATAGCCTCTTCTGAGGGACTCAAATCCAAAGTCTTCATGAGGTAGAAAATCGCTTAGGAAAAGCTAAAGAAGATTAATCCTTGTGAATAACCACCAAGGGGTTTTTTTGTTGGTGTTTCAGGATTGGTCACATTCCTGAATTTTGTGATATGCAGATTCTTTACCCCAAAAACATCTAGAAACACAAGATCACAGAATGTTTCACATTGGAAAGGACCTCTGAAGGTCACGTAGTCCAACTTTCTTCTCCAACTATGTCCAGTTAGAGCAGGTTCCTCAGAAAATTAGAGGTCTAGAAAATTCTGCTGCCAAATTTTTCTTTCGAATTTGGATTAAGTTCATCATTTGCTTCTTCTTCATGCTAAACATTCCCAAGTCTCTCAGCCTTTCCTTGTATAAGAGATGCTCCAATCCCTTAATGATCTGTTTCCATCACCATTTCTCACTAATAGTTTCCTTCACAGCACATCTGCATCTGGAAAACTAAGACAAATCCCACAAAAGAGGAAGCATCTGTGTACTTGTGGTTCAGAGGCAGATTGTATGCTGCTAGGCTACATGAGAGACATCATAAAGCTTTAAAGGGCTTTATCATAAAAGATGTTAAAACCACCAAAGAGCTTTCTGAGAATTCTCTCTGGGATTGCACTAGACTCATCTTGGATGTCTTCTGGTACTTTGTTCCATATTTCAATTCCCTCAATAGTGAGATCTGCGAGTCATCACTAACACCACTAATATCTTCAGTATTGACATATACATTAGTGTTTGACTCTACATTGGTACTGGAATCAATTGCTAGATTGATTGCAGATATGCTTATCAATCGCTGGTTTCTTTGCTGTTTTGTTCAGGTTCTGTAATATTTTCAAGGCACTGACCTGTTCTTAATTGACCTCTGGAGGAAGCTATCTTGCTCGACTGACTGCAGGAGAAGATTAGGGAGTCTGACATCTTAATGTAGTTAGGACGAATGAGTATTCCTACTGCACGTCTAGCCAATGTAGCCATGTGCTACAGGAAGAACGATGTTAATTTATGTAGCTACATAAATGATCAAGAAGCACAGAAAGAACAGGGGCATCTTATAGCTGTTCTCACTTAGAGAGCGAGCTCTCTTAAATTATAAGTAAGAAAATCTCTCCAAATTCTGCTGAGAGAATATGTTTGAATGTGACTGCACACTTTAGAAATTAGAATACTGTGACTTCCCAAGAAATATGAAGCAATACCATAAACATGACTCTACCATGAATATTACTCATTCATGCCACTAAAAACATTTTCAGTATGATGGGATCATTAAGTGCAGCTAGTGAATGAGCAGAACTATAATGACACCATCTACAAGGTTAGAGAAATACAGGTATAACTCAGTTCTGTAGCTTCCTTAAGACATGGTCAGCTGCAGACACATATGAAAAACATTGCACATGGGCAGGTTTGAGGAGAAACTAGATTTCCAGCGGTGCTAAGAGTGTAAAATTTGGCCAAGTTGTTCTATGTTTCCTACCCTTTAGGATTCCTTGCATCAGAAGCTGACTAAAGCCAGTGCATGAGGGTCACCAGCAGTGACTGTAAAGGGCAGTCTCTTGAAGAGGAAAAAAATATACTGTAAATGATGTGCTTTAAAATATGTAGACTGTCTTGGTAGAGCTCTGTGCTGTTTGGCTAGACAGTTTTTAATACCTAAATAAGCTTAACTCTGCCTTGGTCAGCAATCATTTAGGTACTGTTAACACAATGATTAGTATCAACATCAGTAGCATGAGGAAAAATTGCCTGGTCTGGTCTTCACTGAAGAACAAACTTGGAAATCTCTGTACCTTTTTTTTAGTTTGCAAGACGATTAGTATTTATTTATCCCTTCTACTTCAATAATGTCGTTGTCTGATATTTCTCACTTACAACGAACTCTCATTTAGCCTGAAACATACTGGCTTGTGTTTTCAGTATTACCCTCAAAATTATAGAAAAAAAATATTATTTTTCTAACTTCTATTAGTATTTTCTTAGCTGGGTGTGGGCTATTATTACAGCTCTCCATTTTCATAGTATTACTTATACAGTAGTATTCCATCGATAGACCTTCAGAAATTACCTTCCCAACTGAGAGCCTGTTTCTATCTGTAATTTACAATATATGACACAGTATGATATATGCAGTTTTGGAATATTGTAGCATTATTTTTTCCTTTTACCATAATCGCCAGGATCAGTACAACCCAGAACAGGATTCATCTTTTTAGAGTGGTGCCGTATTTGAACATATAGTTAAATAATTTCCTCTGTAATCCTCAGGGCTTCTTTCCTGCATTACTGCTTTCAAAATATCAGTCTCCAACTTGGTATATAAGATTATAATTTCTACCAATTACTTGTATCTATTGAATCTCATTTATTTTAATTCTGTCCATCTCTAACCTTGCCAGATCATTTTGCAATTTTAATTTTTGCAACTGCATATTTGAGAAGTATGATTTTTAAAGATTTTTCTAGGCTATGGTGCTGTGGCACGTGTCCAGTTGCATTAGTATAACAGGAAATCTTTTAATTCCCCATTGCAGAAGGAACCAGATGAGCAGACCTTGCAAGACAACATTTCATCCTGACTAATGTGATTTTTGTTTTATTTTTTAGAGGTACAGTTAAGCATTATTCCGACATGATAAAAAAACAAAGCATCTTCATAGTTCAAAACTTATATGTTTTGGAAGGATTTGAAACTTAAATTTTGTGTGTGAAAGTGAGGCAGCCCTCAGACCTTCTAAGACAATAAATGTTATCCTTATGATTCTCAAAAGGCAAGGTGGACTATACATGCAGTCTCTCTTTAATACCAGAAATAGGCATTATAAGCACCCCAGAAGGCAGGTTATTCTCTTTTTGCATATTGCCACGTTTCTTGAATGCTCTGAAAGAGAGAAACTAAGAGAATAGAGAAAATTATTGTGAGAGAAAATGTGGCTCAGTGCAGAAAATCTGGCATGCAGGAAGGTTTTACCATATTTATTCCATTCATGAAGGGCATAACATCGTCCAGGCCTTCTTTTGTCAGTTGGCAACAGCTGGAGAAACCTCACTTAGCAGATGTGTTCAAGATTGTAAGTCATTGTAAGTCACCTTAAACTGTTTTCGTTTTATCCAGATTGCAGGAAACGTAGAAATGTTGTCATTTCACTGAAGAAATTACCTTGCTGTTTGGATTTTCCTCATGAGCACCTAAGGTTGTTCTATAAATACAGCCCGCTCTGTTAAATAACAGATAACATTGTACGGACAGGTTCTGGGTCCCCAGTTCTTTGGCCTTTTCAAGGCAGTAAGCAAGTAGAGAGAAGATGCCTCTGTTAGTGAGGCTGTCAGCACCTCTTCTAATCAAGGGAGTTTGCTGTACTCCTTGACATATGCATTATGCAACATGCAAAAAATTTGAAAAATATAAAAAGGAGAAAGCAGCTTGCTGTTGAACATTGTACTCTAAATAAGCTAATCGAATATTTCAGCAGTATTTCTCAGCTGAAAACAATCTAGTCTTTTCCTATTAGATTGCAAGCCAGAGCATAAAGTAGAAGATGACCAGATGATTAGAGGTAGAAGGAAGTATAGTACTATTGACCCCGTTATTTCTTCCTTTTGATTGCCAAGTACTTAGAAGGGTTCAAAGAGAAATAGAAATGCACTGGAATGAAAGTAAAACTAATGTCCAAGGATTGTTATGTTGTTCTTCCATTTCAAAAACCTTACTTAGCACCTTCTACGGATCTCAGTGATGCCCTGAATTTATTCAGTAAGTACATGAATGGGTTGGAAAACTCAGTGAAGTTGAAGTATCCACAGCATCAGAGTGACACAAAACTGTGAAAGACGCTGTTTGGAATGTCTTTCTGAACTCATCTGTGTTACTAATCACTTTCCTAATGGGGAAAAAAATCATCATGTATCTGCAAATTGGCCAGAATACTGTTCCACAGCCAATTAGCCAAAGATCTGTCCACAGTATTGTGACCTTCAGGTTTTGTTATTTCTGCTAATTTTACTTAGAAAAAATGTCACCTTTAAAGGACTCCAACAGTACATATGTCAGCCAACCTAACAGGTTGCACAGAAACTTCTAATGTATTACCAAGTGCTTTTCTCTCTACATTAACATTACCTGTGAAAGTAGACTCAATTTCAATGTTTCTGTCCCAGTACTGAAATCTGTCATGACTCTGGACTAATTAAGAGATCATCTATCTTTCTGACCTTTGGACTCCATTGGAATCATGACCAGCTAGTAATAAGAGCAAAAGTGAGGGTTTCACAGAAGCAATGTTATGGAGTTCATTTCCAGTGAGAAGTAAAAATGGCCTCACCACATGCAGAAATAGAAATAGAAAACATGTGATTTCCAAATATCCACCATGCCACCCTACCCTTGTATCCCTCCTTGTATGAAAATAATCAAATTACATGACTGGAAGTGAAAGAGGAAGAAAAAGGATTTTCTTTCCGCATACAAATAATTGAGAAATTTTAAAACATCGGGAGTTCAGATACTATGCAAGTACCTACTAGACAGGTAAGGCATCCCTAGAATAACTGCGTATCTGTTGGAAATGGGCAAATTGTTAATACAGCAACAGACTAACGAGTATGTGATTTTTTTAAAGGAAATTGAAATGTTTTGAAAAGAAGTATGAAGGCTGAGAAAACTAGACACAGAATAACAGCAATAGTTTGATTTCTTCCATTTACTCCCCTCCCATCTCTTTTTTCTTTCCCTTGTGGTGGTGGTGGTCTGTGGCCTGACAGATTTTGATGTACAACTATTGGTGAGTGCTCTAGATCACCCCTATAGGCATCTTGGTGTGTTGAATTCATTAGGAACAAAACAATAGACCATCTAAAGTACACCTAAGTATATCCAGAAACAAAATATAAATCCCTTGAAAGCTATTTCAGATTTGATGAAGTTACTGCATTTAGAAAGTTGGAATCTGAAAATCAGAGGGATTGTTTCAGTTTCATAAGCATTAAATTTCTGGGAGTTTAGCATGACCTGTAGGGTATTAGAAATCTTTCTGGTTCCAACTAATGGTTACATTATTCCCATGACAGAGGGAACAACTCTAACATAAGGAAGAAAATTTTGTTGAGTGAATCCCAGGATAGCAGCATATGTCAAGTTAGTATTGTCAAAACATCTGCAAATTACTCTGGAGGATTTGGGGTTTTTGTTGTTTGTTTTTTACCCATTCTTCAAATATATGACACCAAATACTACTAAGATGTAGTCATTTTAGAGAAATAAGATTAGAGATGCTGCTCTCTGGCTACTACATCTAGCAGGTCCAACTGCCTTTTCCACTCAGTAAGAAATGTCTATTTTTTTTCCACAACAGTGTGAATTTCTAAGTTTCTTTTCTCTCTTTGATATAATTCCTATTGCAAGATTTCACTACACGACTACATATGATCTTTATATTATTTTGTGCAAAAAATAAAGTACAGCTTTTCGCGATTTTGAGCAAGGAGACCAGGTTATTGCAATGGTCGTCAGACTCAACAATTGCTAATTAATGCAGCTGAAATACATGACTATCCTTTACTTATAATAATCTATACTATGCAAATTATCAAGGTTGCTTGTTTCTGTGTCAGAAAACATTCTGAAAGGAAATCTTTTCCACAGAAAAAGAAAATGACAAGTGAAATAAATGAAGTGTGTCTGCTTAGGAACAAGTATTTTATGCTTAATTATTTCATACCTTGCAAATTAACTACATCATATGTGCCTGGGAATTACAGGAAACTGAAATAATGTACTTAGGGCACATTGGAATTTACTATGCAATTATATTTCTTATTGCATTTTATGTTTTTTATAGGTGCTTGCAACATAAGAATCCAGGAAGGAGACGTCAGTGGTGCTATTCTTTGTTACTGTTTTGGCATAGGTGTATTTCCCAGAAGTCAAATACCTATTCTGCTTATTTACCCTTTTCTAGCATCTCTGTCACATGCAAAAATGTAGGTATGCAAACTATTGATAAGGTCATGATTCAGGAATGTGGGTGAAAATCCCCAGGAAGAGGCCAAAAAGCTGTTTAGCTTCTACCAAAGTGAAATGGGAAAAAAGAAGAGCTTCCAGAGAAGGCTCTGAAAGAGCAGGCAGAGGTAGGAGCGAGGCTACGAAACCATGCAAGTCCAGAGAGGACAGAGCTTGTAGAGTCTTTAAGGACAAAGCTTTCTTTTCTGTGCTCAGCTGGGCTATCTAGTAACTACCATGATACAACTAATAAATAGTGTTCAGAAACTACCCGTGGAATACAAGTGGAGCTATTAGTATAACCTTCTTAAAAAGTGGAGGAGTAAACACTATCACCTGAGTACAATACAGCAGCTGTATTTTAGTATGAGACACTTTAAAGAGAAGCCTGGTGTTTCCTGTTGACTTTTGTGGGGAGCTGGAATTATTTACTGCTGTTTGTATTGAACAATGCATGGACATTGGACATTTCAGTATATAGGAAATCTGTTTATTAGCATGTACCAAACTCCAAATTCATGCAGAATGTCCCCATACGTATTCTACTTTTTGTTTTCAGCTGTTAATTAGAGAGAACATTTTGTATTTCACTTTATGGTACTTTATTTAAACTACTATGGTAGAGCCTCAAGTTGGCTTGAACCTTGTGGTAAAATTGGCCTGTTTGGGGCAATTCTTGCTTCAAAGAAAGAGCAATCAAAAAGCTTACAGAAAGCTTTTGAAGCTCATGTCCTCTGCTGAAAGGGATAAAATACAGAGTACTGTAAATAAGTCTCCTTCCTTTCCACCAGCTCCTTGAGGAGTATGTCTTCTCCTTCAAGCTTTTGTTTGCCAGTTGATACCTTTCAGTAGCTGGCTTCTGTTCAGGTTCTGCGGGCTTCTTTGCTCCATCCACTGGGCTTGGCAAGGGTTTAGTCTCCACTGCTCCACTCAGTCTCCATGCCTGGAGATTGCTAGATGGCTAGAAGTACTCCTGGCATCTCCAATGCCGCCAACTGTTCATTTGCTGTCTGAGGGAGCAGTCACCTTTTCCAGAGGGTTCCCCCTGTCCCAGGGTGAGGGAGCCAGGACTGGACAGTTAAGCAGTCACTGTTTTCTCTGATCCAACTTCACCATTTTAGCAAAATATACCTAACACAGAAAATAGAAACAAACGAGTTCTGGAATCCATCACAGCTACCAATTTCATAGGAGTAATTGATGTCTTTCTAAACGGATCTAGATAAGGATATAGACATAAAGTTTGAAAATGAGATTCTAAAAAGACTCCGCGTAAATGCTAGCCTTGTCTAAACAATAGCGGTAGTTTTCTCATTGGTTTGGTCTTAAATCTGCGTGTACAGGAAAACTTACAGAAGTTTAGCTTTGAAATTGATGGCACAGGTAATTTAGACTTAGCACTTATAAAAATGCTTCTGACAAACAGCTTTCTTGCAAAGGAGTATTATGTCAGTGCTATTTGCAGCATTTTTTGCAAAGGCTCTGTGTTGGTATTTCCATTACAGAAGTCTTTCCTTCTGTTCTTTCAATAAAAATTCACTCCAGGCTGAAACATGGAACATCTGATCTCAGCTCTTGATCAGTGGTTGTTTTTACCAGTTTTCCAGAAAATTGACTGAGCTGAGGTTTTTGTGTTGTACAAAGGTTAAAAAAGGTGTGGAGGAGAGGAAATGAGGGAGGGGAGCAGTAGGAATGTAGTTGATGTAGTCAGTTTGTATGTCAATTGTTTTTTTCTCCACCAGTAGGATCAAAATGGTGTGCTATTGGTATCATCTGTAGACCATTTGTGCTTTAGCGGAATTCATTACAGTTCTGTTTAGTGCATGAAATTCTGCACATTGCCCCGTCTATAGGAAAATATTTCAACAACTACATCAATCTTTATCATGAGGCAGTAGCAATTGAAAATTATAACAAAATAAAATATGATATAAGATTATATACTACATTTTATTTTACATAATTTCTGATTCAGGGGAGGCAAAAATCACCATTTTCAAATTATGAGGTGCCGAGGGGTTTTTTTGTTGGGGTTTTTTTTGTATTTCCTATGCTGTTCTCCAAATTATGTATATGGGTGGGGTGGTAATCAAACCATTTGGAAGCACTAGGTCGTTTTGAAAATAATTTTTTCTGAAAGGTCAGTAATGTGAAATAAACTACCATTCTTATGTCTGCTCAGTTTGCATCTGACTAGAATTGAAATGCTGAGAAATGAATTCTGAGTCTCCATCTACTTCCTCAAAGATAGCAACAGCTTCACTGTTGTGAGGACTTTTGGCTAGTAAAGCTACAGCCATCAGCTTTGCCTGCTATTCTGGGTTGGTAGAAGCTTGCTTCTATGTACTTTTTGTTTTCTTGAGCTTGTTTTTCTTGGCTGTTATGTCAGCATATTGGTATATACATAGCTTTTCATTTTGTGGCTTTTGTTTTGCTTGCTTGTTTGCTTTAATGTTTTCCTATTTTCCATCATTATATGCATTTTATATTATATACTACATAATTATTTATTTCTTGCTGTGGCTGGCCAGAAGTTGTCTCAGTTATGTTTGGAATGTGTCCATTACACACAATCTCAGTCAGTTTCATGTGCCTTGGAGCAGTTCATGGCATGCTTATATGTTAGGTCTGCTTAAGCTGTCACCTTTCAGTCATCAGACCCTGCAGAGACTAAGTCAAGCTTTAGTTGGCCTACCCTGAAATAACCGGTAAATTCAGCTTGAAATCATTGTAAAGCAACATGAATGGTAGCCTTAGAAGACAACAAATTCAAGTGACATTTTTGCTGAATCTTCATTGTAGCTGCTTAGTTTGGTGTAAATCTTCCTGTATTGACAGCACTTGGAGGGCTTTCCAAGGGGGCAGAAACATCTAGATTTAGTAGCAAAAGAACCACAGTAAAGCTCATTTTTATCATTGGAAAATATAAATGTTAGGAGAAAGAAATATAAGAGCTTTTGGGGACTTTGGAAAGAGGCGAGTGAGAACAGCATTAGAACACCTTGGTTCTTCTCACAAATCAAAGCATAGGTCTCCCAGTAATTGTAATAGTCCCATTTTACTTTTGACTATCAGAGGCTTACTATAAAAATAGACTCACTGAAGATTCAAATGCTGCCAGGTCAAAGAGTTGAATCTAGAGGTATACAGCAAAATTTTCTGAGTTATATAGACTTTTGTATTGTTCATTTAGGAGAATTATGGTGTTTACTTACTTCTGATACTAGTATTTCTATGCTGTGGAAAGACTTGATTAATATATGTAGATTCCCAAAACAACTTTACTCCAGAGAAATTGAATGTTTGGGAATGTTTCGACTGGTTTAAAATAGAAAATGTGGGTTAATCTAAATATAGGCTTTAAAATACTTAAAATTTTAAAGCGTTATCTAAAGTGACATTTTGAATTTAAGTAAATCTCCCTGCTGCTCTTCCCTCAGTGGTTTTATGCAAATAAAATATTTGTTAGGAGGAATTTTCTGCTAGAAGATGCGATTTTTAGTCATAATCAAAAAAATAAAGCCACTATACTTAATTACCTAAAATCTTTAAATGTATTACATATGCATGTAGAAGTGGAACCTTCAATATATTCATAATAAGAAATAGCCTTACAGCGTTCAAGAAATCTGATATTCCAGTTCAATATCAGTAGTAATAGATGTGAGAAAAATCTGTAGGCAAGCTACACAACACTAGACTTCTTAATTGAAAATATAATTTGTTAGTAGATGAAACAGGATTCTCAATATTCACCCACATTTGTAAACACATGAAAAAAAGAATGTTTTTAGGAAGGAGTTACTTTAGGCACTGAACAAAGCTGTTAGGGGGCAGAAATCAGAGTCAATGTTGGTTTTTTCAGAAGATCGTCAAAGGTAACTAAAGTCCCTTAGTTTCTAGGTTTATATACATTACAAGTCACTCAGTACACTATTTGGAAACTTGGTGAACTCTTGTGCTTTATTCCATAGAGAAAACAAACTACTATGCATAAAGACAACTGTGTCCGTATCACTGTATTCTAGGACGTGATTTCACTAGGCTACTTCATAGAGCCTCTTGTATAACATACCACACTTTGTTAATGTGCTGTTTCCTACCTTATAACATGAATTTTTGTTTTTCAGCTCTGAGGGACAACAGAATTGAGCTGGTCCGAGCTTCATGGCATGAACTGAGTATCAGTGTCAGTGATGTGTCTCTGTCAGATGAAGGGCAGTACACCTGTTCTTTATTTACTATGCCTGTCAAAACTTCCAAGGCTTTTCTTACTGTTCTCGGTAAGTATAAATAGCTGAGCATAAAGAAGCAAGTGTTAAACTTTTCAGGCTTTGGCAAATTATGATAAGAATGAACTTTTCTAAAGCTTGGCAGAAGATACATGTAAATGTCTGATCTTGTTTCGCTGAAGTTTATTGTTTTGTATTGCTGTGCTGAAAAATAACGTGCCTCTTACTATTTGCGCTGTGGCAGGATAATGAATTAGGGAGCACACAAATACCACGATATGAGTTCTCCATAAAATGGACATAACCTCTGCATCCCAAGCACCAGAAGTGCAAAGAAGGTGCATGTGTTCATCTCCTAACAATGTATTGTAAAGGGCAAAGAGGAGAAAATCAGAAAGCATGAAATCAAAATGGGCTTTAGAGCTTTATCGTTTTTCCTTAGCTGTGCATTTTGTTGGCTCATTCTGGTTTCTTTTTTTGTCTATAAAGTGCATATTTTCACCGAGTTTGCTGCTTCTTTTATCCTTTATCCTCTAAACGCTCTGCTGTTTTCCTCAAAGTTTATAGATACACATAGAAAAGCAATAGATTTTGAGAGATGCCCAGGAAATAAAGTTTCTGCTTGAAGCTTTATATGATTCTATGAATGTCAGTAGCCCTATCAGCTGAAATTGCTATAGTTCACTGAAACACACCTGAGTACCTAAGAGGTTACATGATTTTAGAGATTGATTTTTATTCTTTTCTCCTTTTTCTGTCCCTGAACTTGACTCTTTCTTTCTTTTTGTTTTATTTTTATACGTAGACAGGCAGACAGTTGAATTTAATAGAACTAATGTAAGATGTTCTCTGTGCCAGTAATATTCACATTAATCCAGCCAGGGAATTGGTTTTGTGCATAGGATATGAAATACGTCTCCCTTTCAGTCCCTGTGAGACTATTTTACAAAAATCTTCACAAGTTTGCCATTAAGGACAAAAAATACCCACTCAAGGCAGAATATTCTGGAATAACAACTGCCTACAGTTAATCTTTTCTGTAGAGAGGTATCTCATGATCTAAACAATAGATGAGTAGACCACTTCAACCTTTTAAATGGCAGAAAGTCATAGAAAGGTGTTACAAAGACAAAAAAACATCTAGACAATATTTAATAACCAAAGTAACTTAATCTTTCACAGTTCTTTTAGTTTTATCTTCATTTTCAGTCATTCTTTCACTTTCGGTCCCTGGGAAAGTTTTGGAACGGATCCTCCTAGGGGCCATTACAAGTCAAATGAAGCATGTGATTGGGAAAAGCCAACACAGCTTCATGAAGGGCAGGTCATGCCTGACAAATCTCGTGGCCTTCTACCATAAAGTGACCTGCTCAGTTGACATGGGGTGAGCGGTGGACGTTGTCTACCTGGACTTCTCCAAGGCTTTCGATATGGTTCCCCACAGCCTCCTCCTGGAGAAATTGATGCATTACAGCCTAGACAAGTGGTCTGTGCAGTGGGTGGGAAACTGGCTGACAGGCCACACCCAGAGGGTGGTGGTAAATGGCTCCTTTTCAAACTGGCAACCCGTCACAAGTGGGGTCCCCCAGGGATCGATATTGGGCCCAATGTTATTCAATATCTCCATAAGTGATCTGGATAACAGGATCAAGTGTAGCCTGATGAAGTTTGCCGACAATACCAAACTGAGCAGGGAAGTAGACGCTCTGGAAGGGAGAGCCACCCTGCAGGAAGATCTCAATGGGCTGGAAGAGTGGGCTAACAGGAACCTTATGGAGCTTAACAAGGACAAGTGTAAGGTCTTGCACCTGGGAAAACATAATCCAGGAGTGCAGCACAGCCTGGGATCCACCTGGCTGGAGAGCAGCTCTGTGGAAAGGGACCTGGGGGTCCTGGTGGACAGGAAGCTTGATATGGGTGAACAGTGTGCTGCTATGGCCAAGAAGGCCAATAGGATGCTGCGTTGCATCAAAAAGGGCATCACCAGCAGAGATAAAGATGTCGTCATCCCACTCTACTCAGTGCTTGTCAGGCCACACCTGGAGTACTGTGTGCAGTTCTGGTCCCCACTATTCAAAAAAGATGTGGACAGGCTGGCGGGGGTCCAGAGGAGGGCCACCAAGATGACCAAGGGTCTGGGAAGCCTGCCATATGAGGATAGGCTGAGGGAAGTGGGTTTGTTCGGCCTTGAGAAAAGGAGGTTTAGAGGTGATCTCATCACCATGTATCAGTACTTGAAGGGAAGTTACCAAGAAGATGGAGACTCCCTTTTTACAAGGAGTCACATGGAGAGGACAAGGGGTAATGGGCATAAGTTACTCTTAGGGAGATTCCGACTGGACACAAGAGGGAAATTTTTCACAGTGAGAAAAGTCAACCATGGGAATAATCTCCCCAGGGAAGTGGTTGACTCTGCTACACTGGATGCTTTTAAGACTCAGCTGGACAGGGTGCTGGGCCATCTCATCTAGACTGTGCTCTTGCCTAGAAAGGTTGGACCAGATGATCCTTGAGGTCCCTTCCAGCCTGGTGTTCTATGATTCTATGGTTCTATGATTTTGAGGGAGGGTTTAATGAAATTTTCCCGACATCAGCTACTTAATTTCCAAGAAAGCAAGCTGCAAGTTTTAAGACACCTATCTTTTCATTTATATTTGTAACTTTCTATTTCAAAGTAGCATTTTAAACTCTTGGAACACTTTCTATCTGAGAATGGGATATTTTCCATTGAAATCTATTGCATCTTTTAATTAGATAAACTATCCTTTTAGGTACTAATAATCTCTTTATCGACTGCTCTGTTATGGATTAGAAGATTTAAGTATCAAGGTATTATAGTAGACAACATTTTCTGTCCTGAAAGAGAGGAGTAGATTTATTACAGAAATGTACTATGTGATAGGTACTGCTGCTTTGTTTTTATGTGCGTAATCTGTCATTTTGGAAAAGACATGTAAACAAACCAAAATTGTGAAATACAGGGCACAGGATCAGTTACTGTGACTGAGCCCTTTATCTAGCCACAAATATGAATGCGTCAAAGCACTGCAGATGCAAGTTATAACAATGACATTTTCAGAGATTTTAAAATTACGGTCATCAGTATCACTTTAAAATAAGTTATTCTTTCGGTGTGTGCTTTCGGAAATCAAATGGATTTTTACATGTAGTGATCAAATTTTTCCCAATTATCTTCATAATGTTTTTTTAAATCTTCCATGGCTCATTGAAAAACAACTATTTCCAAATTTAATATTATGTGTATAGTATGTCACAATCATACAACCTCATCCAAAGAACTTGGATTCAGCTGAAGAATTCTCCATAGCCAATGGAATTGTGATTATGCCTGTTGTTTTTTTTGGTTATGTGTTCTCTGAAGATAAAGTAACTCCTGTATTTATTTTCATCCTCCCATTCCCCTGGACTTTGTATTTAAATTTTCATAATTCATGCTTAAACATCTTTTCTGAACTTAGATCCCTTCAGCTTTTTGTTGCCAGTTACATTTTATTTTCACAGCTGTACTTCTAATAAACTTTGTCATCCTCCTTGCTGTGCAGACCAGTTTAAACCTTATAATAGCAAGTCAGACTAGACCTGCATACAGAATATATGTAGATAAGATAGTTTTTAAAATATGTTTCTCTTAGAAAACTAGATAATTTCTCTTTTCTTTAATTCTTTAGAATCAACTACAGTTCAGACCGACAGGTTTTTTGCAATAAGAAACAGGATTCACTGACATTCAATTTTGATAGAAGGCAGGGAACTAATTACTCTGTTTCCAGAATTTAGCATTGTCCTGGTTTCGGCGGGGATAGAGTTAATTTTCTTCCTAGTAGCAGGTATAGAGCTGTCTTTTGGATTTAGGATGAGAATAATGTTGATAACACATGGATGTTTTAGTTGTTGCTAAGCAGTGCTTATACTAATTCAAGGACTTTTCAGCTTCTCATGCTCTGCCAGCAAGGAGGTACACAACAAGCTGGGAGGGAGCATAGCCAGGACAGCTGACCCAAACTGGCCAAAGGGATATTCCATACTATATGACGTCATGCTCAGTATATAAACTGGGGGGAGTTGGCTGGGGGGCAGCAATCGCTGCTCGGGGACAGGCTGGGCATTGGTCAGTGGGTGGTGAGCAATTGCATTGTGCATCACTTGTTTTGTATACTCTTTTATCATTATGATTATTAATTATTATTATTTTCTCTTCCTTTGATGTCCTATTAAACTGTCTTTATCTCAACCCACGGGTTTTACTTTTTTTCCCCCCGACTCTCTCCCCCATTCCATGGGGTAGGGGGAGGGTGAGCAAGCAGTTGTGTGGTGTTTAGCTGCCTGCCAGGTTAAACCACAACAAGAATATATGAAGAAGTGAACTTTAAGTTGGTCATATATTTATGGTAGCACCTGACACTATCAGAGACATTTTGCTTGTTTGCTTGTTAGGTGTTCCCGAGAAGCCACAAATTACTGGATTTACCTCACCAGTTATGGAGGGAGAGAGGATGCAGCTAACTTGCAAGACGTCTGGTAGTAAACCAGCAGCTGATATCAGATGGTTCAAGAACGACAAAGAAGTTAAAGGTATTTAAAAGGATTTTGATGTAATTTGGTCCAATTGTCAAAACTATACATTATTTAGAATTATTTTTTAAATTCATATTTGTAAATTTTCTCATATTTAATCATTAAATGAATCAGTGATAGTACGTAGATAAGGAATTGATTGTACATTATGGGAGTGGACATATAACCATCTTTTTTTTTTCTTCAAATGGTAAAAACTGATGTTTTGAATTGCTCTGAACTCTGTTCAGCATAGTTAACTCAACTGTGATGCTTCATAGAGAAACATTTTATGGATTATTGTTATCACAGCCGTACCACTCACCCGAGATATTTCACCTTTTCATTTCTTTTTGCCTTTCTAATATGACATATGTCTGATTTGGTCAGCTGCCAGTTTTATGTTACACTCCTCTAAGTAAGGCAGAACCGCCTGGAGGAGACAGGAGATTGCACTTCCCGTAGGGGAGCTACGGAGCCTGCTCTGGTGAGGAAGAGTTGGGATGTAGCAATTGAAGGAGTCTCAGTTGGGAAACTGGGAACCTGCAGCTGAGGCAAGGATGCTGAGGGTGTGCAGTGAGGAGCAGGGAGAAGATAGGCTTCAAAGGGGATGAGGAGAACTTCACACAGGGACTGGGAAGAGTTGAACAAAGTCTGCTGCAAATGAAAAGTTATCAGGTGACTAAAACCAAAGCTGAAAGCAAGGATTTGCCTTTGAGGATGCCCTGAGATAGGGAAGAGTTGCATATAAGCTATTTATTTCTTTTCTGTCTTTTCTTTCACTTTGTGTGTTTGTTACTTAAAACTTACTTTTCTAGTCCATATTCTCATAAATGCCAGGATAGTTTAAAATCCTTTTTGGTGAATGGGTGGAGAGAGATTCCTATAACAAAAGGCTTAGTCACATCTACCACAGCCAACTGAGGTGCCCATTATAGAGTAGATAAATAAAAAGGATAAGTTATTGGTATTTATTCGTGTCAACTCTATTCATTCTGCTATAAGACCAGATCAATAAATGATTCAAAATCCACCTTTTCTGTGTAGCTTTTTTAAAAAAAACCCAACTTTTATCTGCTTTGTCTCATATTTGTCTGACACTGTGGATTTTGTTAGCTCAATAAACTGCCTCAAACAAAGTTACAGCATTAATTATAGAATCCATTAATTTTGCTCTAGTATCCTCTACCACAGTTCAATATATGCAACCAGAGCTGTGATAAAAAATTGGTAAATAAAGGAGATTGCAGTTGATTGTCCAAGGAACCCAGTCCATTCTAGAAGTGTCTTTAGATTTCTGATGAAAATCAGAATAGTGTTGAAGGAGACAGGAATTTTAGGCTGGAATCATTTGAAGTGTGTTTGAGCACTTGTTACAAGGAGAGAAAATGAGGAAACAGAGTGCCATTCTTTCCAGCCACTGGGAAATTTGAGGAAATTGCTGAAAGAAAAGTAACGCCTCATCAAACGTAATTAAAAAGAAGAATTTAACAGCACAGCTAACACACATGGCACAGCACAGATTCTGTCATCCAGAAACGATGACAGGATGAATATATATATTCAAGACACGTAAAGATTGAAAACCACACTAAGCAATGTCAATACTTTAAGAGAACCACTGATACAGTTGGCCTAAACAGCAAGGCAACACATCTGAAAAGGTGTTATTTTAAAAATTATATTTTAATTTTGCCTTTCTTTCAGCTGACATGTAATTGAAGCCAAGCAAGCAGTTTGGTGATTTGACTCTAACTAATTTGCTCTTCTCAACAGTTCCTAAAGGGTTGCTTTTTAAAAAAGGGGGTGAGGAAGGAACAAAGAAGATGTGTGAAAAAGAACAGTAAAGGAAAAAAAAAAAACCAGAAATGAGAGGAAAGTAATGAGCACATTCATTTCAGTTTAGTTTTCTAGGTCTTCTGAAGAGCACATTGCCATTTCAGAAAGGTTAGAAATAAAATAACCTAACCAGTTTGCAGTGGCATCAGCAGAAGTTACATTAGCTTTGTGCACTGTAAAAGGTGAAATGATAAATCTGAGAAAATAGATATGAAATTATATGCTAATGCAGCTGACATTAAAGGTTAGGAGTTCATCTGTCTAGCACCAGTAAATCCAATTGTGTTACAGTGTATTATACATGGTGCAAAAGAATATAAATGATGCATTGAGTTCAGAGTTGCACCAAAGGGGAAAAAGCCATTCTAGAATTGTAGCTCCATTGCTATTACTCAAAAAAGGAATCATCATCTGGTAAAGGAATACTGTTTGATAGAGTAAGTGTTAGTAATGAGAGAGACTGCATGTGAAGCACTGAGTACCATACCTTTTACTTTAGTGTTCTGTCTCTCATATGCACACCAAATTAACAAAGTGATCTGCAGTTTAACATTCTGGTGACATTTCTGGAAGATTATGAAAAGCAAAAATATCAGAGAAGCTAAATACATGCTTTTTGTTTAAAATTATCTATTTTTTCAATAAAATTTGTTACATGCTATTTCAACAATATTATGTAACAATTATTTTTAGGTTTCAGGAATATTTATAATGGATTTTATTTTTTTTTCCCTAGCAAAATTTGGCTTCAAATGTAAATAAGATAATATCAGTTTGTTTTGTTGCACCAGATTAAGACATTTTGAATTAGTTTATATATTTCTAGTATACACAAAGAATTCAGAGAGGCACTGAACATTTTGTCTTAATAAACCTCTAAAACAAAGATGAAATTTTTTTTGATAACAAGGCCATTTCTTGGCAGAACTGGTTTCTAAATGTAAACAAAATTACATTTGCCTTGTAAAAACAGCAAAACTGTCTTTTTAAAAGATAATTATTTCTATATGGATGTTACAAGTATGTGCTTTTATAAATAATTGACAATGAACAATGAGTGATAGACATTCTATCACTTCTATTTGTTATTTTCACTATCAAACATCTATACTTATGAGATATAAATTAGTATTAGTTAATACAAGAATATCTGTATGTGCACCTAGCTGATAGAGTCATAGAAGTGGGCCTATAGTTGACCCTTAGATTTCATATGATCCAACCTCTGTTAAAAGGTTAGATCAGGTTGCTAAAGGTCTTCTCCAATTCAATTTTGAAAAATCTCCAGGGATGGAGTTCCATAGTCTGTCTGGGCTGGAAGTTTCAATATTTGAAAGCCCTTATTGTGGAGAATGTTCATTATATATAGATATTTCATGATACATAATCAATCAGAATTTGCCTTGGTGTAACTTGTGTTCATTACCCCTCAACTTTTGCTTTATGTCTCTGAGAGGACTCTGGCTTTTTCTTCTCTATGACCATGCATTAGGTACTTGAAGGCAGCAGTTTGATCTGGTTTTAGTCTTCTCTTCCTCAGGTTGAACAAACCCAACTATCTTAAGCTGTCCTTGTACATTGCATGCTCCCACCATTGAGCATCTCTGTAACTTTTGGCTGAAACCACTCAGGTTTGTCAACATCTTTCTTGTATCAGAAAGCCCAAAACTGGGCCTGGTACTCTAGATGCAGCCACGCAAGTGCTGAATAGAGGAGAAGAATCACTTCCCTAGACTTGCTGGCTCTGCTATTATTAATGCAGGCCAGTCGATTTTTAGCTTTCAATCTTTTAAAGGCACACTGATGACTAATGTTCAGCCTGTCCTCAAGACCTCCAGTTCCTCCTCTGTAAAGCTACTTTCTATTTATTCGTCCCCCAACCTGTTTCATTATAGTGATTTCCAGAGAAAGTGCCTCTGTAATGGATCTTTTTTTTTTTTTAAACCTTTTTTCAAGGGGGTATTTAGGAGAGAGAGGAGTAGCAAGAAAATAAATGAAAGAATGGACTACAGTAGACATATTTAAAAATTCTGTAAAAACCCTGGGTAAATATTCTGAATGGTAGCATGCAGTAACGTACCCAGTACCTGATCTCCACCGCTCTTACATACAGGTGGGCTTACGTTCAGTTAGCATATATTACAATCACACCTTTATTTTGCTATGAAGAAACATCTAAGAATATACAGCCGATAAAGTGGACAAGCTAAGTATTTCTGTTGATGAGGATGTCAACAGTTTATAGAATAGTATCACCATCCTTTTTACAGAGGTAATTAACTCTAAGAGTTGAACTCTTCCAAACAATAGATATCTAGAGAAAGGCTTCTAAACATCCATTTAGGAGATTAACTGGTTTTGTTTTTCTAAAGGATTAAGCATCCACAATCTCTTACTGATATTAAAGTTGTTGATGTTTTCAGGAGCTGTCTGTCCTCCACCTGAAGTCAGCAAGGGAAGGGATGTGTACATTACTTATAAGCAGATGGCTATCTATATAGGTGCTTATCATTAAATTTGGAAACCTAACTCTGGGAACAAAATCACATTTGTTTGCTTTAAATATTAGTGAAGACATTTGTTGTTTGATTATAACAACTTTGCTTTAGCCCTGGTCAATATTTCTCTCACCTACTGATCCCTAAATATTAAAAATCTCTTAAAGCTTAGCAACCAACAGGCAGAAAAATGCTTGTATGCAAGAAATAATTATTTCTTAGGGATAAATGGAAATCGTATAACTATGTGGTGTCTTCATTTGTCTGGAGAGAACAAAAAAGACCACCTTTCTGATTTCAGAGGTATTTTTAATCCAAAAAGATGTAGCTTAAACCATTTAAGTTTTGCTTTCTAAAATTGGTATTTCGTGGAAATTTTATTTAGGTCATCTTTTTCTCTAATGGGATTTAGTATAATTTGTAAAACTGAAACCTCTCACTTTTTCTTTCTTTAGGACACAGAGGACATATGCAATCTCAGTGTAATTTAATATATATGCTTATGTATTTATATATGACTTTTAAAGCTTTCATTGTAACAAATCAATATAACAAGCTTATTATTTTGCTGAAATAAATTAAAAACAATAAGTATTATAAGTAGTTGGGAACCAAATAAAACAATTCTAAAGTATGTGTAAGAAGATCTCATGTTGTAGTTAATATATTAAAACTTTTTAAAACAAATGTTCGGTCTTTTGGATCTTCTGATCTAACATCTATGTCCTACCACAAAACTTTCTGAATTTGAACTTTAACCTTGAGATGAGTTGAATGCTTCTTAAGCATAGCTGTAGGCTCCCTGCACTCTAGTATCTGGGCTGAAAAATGTCAAAGAGATTTTTAACTGAATCTGCACAGAAGCAGTAGGCCGATTTAGCATGATATAAAGCAATGAGTAGAAGGTCTCTTGAAGTAATTTTATTTCCAGTCTTCTTGGGACTTTGTCTTTGGGACTTATAAAGTCCAGTAAATACTATGACATGCTAAATTTACAGTTGTTCATCACCATTGACAGCTATACTTTGGTTTAGTTTCATTCATAAATTAGCATAACTCTAGCCAAACAACAGAATAAGCAATGAATAAAGTAAGTGACTACATGCATGCAACCCTCAGTTCACACGGCTTCAGTAATATCCATGTATTGCATTACTATGAAAGATTATAAGCATGGACTTAGAAAATATAATATTTAGTGACACTGTGAATACCTAAGGGAAGGGAACGTAGAAGGAGACCCCATTTTTTCTAATGAACTGCAGAGAGAGTTTATCAAATTTGGGCCTAAACGTATACGAGATAATGATGGAAGGAATTTCCATTTGAGTACAGTATCATGTAACCAATTTTAAAATTTTCTTTTTCAATATATGTGTCCTGCTCTGACAATCAGAGCAAATTGAGGAATAACTACAGTCTAATTACTTTTGTTTTAAAGAGATCAATACAGATATGGAAGACGTGTTTCTTTCAACAAGCGTGATAGATAATTTAGCTGTCTGATGCTGGACTACTTTTCTTAAGAATATTGGAGAGAAAATTGTTTGTTTATTTTTTCTTTCAGATGTTAAATATTTAAAAGAAGAAGATGCAAATCGTAAAACATTCACAGTCAGCAGCACACTGGATTTCCTAGCAGATCGCAATGATGATGGTGCAGTTGTAAGTTGCAGAGTAGATCATGAATCCCTAAACTCTACACCTCAGATAGCAATGCAGGTTCTAGAAATACACTGTAAGTAATACACATTATATATGCTTGCTTTTATAGGTTTGTTTTGTTTCAGAGTTTCTATTGTGGGAAAATTATAAATATCTCCGGTATTGTGCAGACAGATAACATCTTTCTTTTAGCCAACTTCTCTGGTTTGTATTTGGTTGGTTGGCTGGGGTTTTTGTTTGTTTCTTACAGGAGTAACTCTAAAAAGTTTAATGAGAGCTTTACCAGTGAAAACACTATGGGACTGAGCTCCTGGCTTGCTTTGAGAAATGGTAGAGAGGAAATGCTTTTTTTTTTTTTTTTGGTTTATCATTGTAACAATGTGAAAGAGTTCTTAAAAATCAAAATCAGAGTAGTTCACAATTTTCCCTGAAAGTATCTAGAAACCTGAAACAAGGGTATGAAGAAGAAAAGTTCGCAGCAGACTGCCTCAATAAGTTTGAATCCTGCTAATGAAACTGTGTAATACTGTTAATAACACAAGTCCAGGAGGAAAGCCCTTCATAATTTATTTTTAGGCCTTCTTTATACAGGATGTTACTCTAGATAATCCAAACTTCAGTTGTTTTGTATCTCTATATATTGGTTTATTTTTTTCAAATAGGATTTCTGGAAACTTGATGTTTTCCACAATGCATTGTTTCAAAGTGGAATGAACCTGCCTATGTATCTGTGTGCCCTGCTCTGGAGTCATGTTGTCCTTTGAGACAGTTTTTTTTTCACTTATAAACTGTGAAACACTCAGAAGAACACCTTTTCACCATCAGATGACATTTTCATATTCACTTGCATTATATCCACCATTCTTCAGGGTACAGCTATTTGGATTTCTGAAGAACACCTGTACTTTTGATTGCCAGCTAGCAAAAACAGGCATCTGCAAAATATTGTCAGACCAGGTGAAGGGGAGAGAGCTTTCATGAATCTAGTAGGTGTAATCAGCCTGTTATAAAGCAGACAACTTGTCCATAAAGCAGGCAAGCTTCCAGTAACTGCAACTAGTTCCCAAGATACCATGTCAAGGACTGCTGGCATATATAACTTGTTTCTAAACAGGGATATTTCTATAAGCATCTAAGATTCATGGC
>WAAD01021852.1:251375-277167 GCA_013389945.1 Fregata magnificens | reverse complement strand
TTGTTTAGTTCCCCATTATTTTGGTTACATTACCAGCAATGTTATTACTGTATTTACTGGGTTACATGGCTATAGTAGTCAGTGGAATATTTAATATTAAGATCCCAGCCCCTCCTGAATGTAAATCAAGCTGCTAAACTCCAACAAAGTGATAGCAATTTTGGTCATTTGCAGAAGCAGAATTTTGGGTCCTTGAAGCAATAATTGGTTAACTTTTCAATAGCTATACATTTATAGGAGTCAGGGATTTTAAGAATGACTCTCTCTGACTGAGATGTTGCCTAAAGTTAACTTGACCACCACTTGAGCTGGTAAATTTTAGTGCCCCCGAATATATTTACCTATGCGTACCTATCCATGTATGCATGCTTACTACCTGTGTACCCAAATATCAGCAAATGTCTGCAGAAGCCTGATACAGTTTTTTCATGACAAAGTCACTTTCTTTACTTTTATCCAACTGCTATAATCAAGAAGTTGCACATTACTATAAACCAAGATTTCAGTTTGGTCCTGGTAGAGTAAGAGTAGTTCGACAGCCTCTGGCATACTAATTTCTGCAAACTGTTGTTAAAACATACAGTTAACTAAGCTTGTCATCAAGATTGCCTTTTATTGTTAAATAAGTAGTTTATAATGTGTTAGGTAAGATGCCTTGTACTTTAACATAGACTTGAAAGGTGGCATATAATAGCAGTTCTAATGATACTCTTTACACATCATGACAAATTTAAATTGAGGTAGCCTCTGGAGTGAGCTCTCTTCCACTTACATCAGGATTAGAATATAAGATTATGTACACAGAAGTACATGAAGTAGTTGACATGCTGTAAACTCCCACTTAATTTGGTCTCTTGGTAACTTGGTAACTCATATCACACTACTGTTTGCCATATATTATGTCCTTCCAAAAGTTCATAAGAATTCCATTAGAATGAGACTTTTATTTGGAAATCATTAATTCACATGTATTTTTCTGCTGTCTTTGTTAATATTACTGAAGCACTAGAAGTTTATATAGAATGAGGAGTCATGCATTTATGTTAGGGAACATTCAGATACCAGCCTTTTACTTTGTAATCAGGTCTTATTAAAGGATGTTACCCACAGAAACACAGAATCATAGAATCATAGAATGGTTTGGGTTGGAAGGGTCCTTAAAGATCATCTAGTTCCAACCCCCCTGCCACAGGCAGGGACATCTTTCACTAGATCAGGTTGCTCAAAGCACCATCCAACCTGACCTTCAACACTTCCAGGGATGAGGCATCCACAACTTCTCAGGGCAACCTGTTCCAGTGCCTCACCAGCCTCATTGCGAAAAATTTCTTCCTAATGTCCAATCTAAACTTACCTTCTTCCAGTTTAAAACCATTGCCTCTTGTCTTGTCACTACACGCCCTGGTAAATTGTCTCTCCCCATCTTTCTTACAAGCCTCCTTTAAATATTGAAACGCCACAATAAGGTCTCCCTGGAGCCTTCTCTTCTCCAGGCTGAACAATCCCAAATCTCTCAGCCTTTCTTCAGGGCTTGTTCCAGCCCTCTGACCATTTTTGTGCCCGCCCTCTGGACCTGCTCCAACAGGTCCCTGTCTTTCTTGTGCTGGGGACCCCAGAGCTGGATGGAGTACTCCAGGTGGGGTCTCACCAGAGTGGAGTAGAGGGGGACAATCACCTCCCTTGACCTGCTGGCCACAATTCTTTTTATGCAGCCCAGGATACGATTGGCTTTCTGGGCTGTAAGTGCACATTGCTGGCTCATGTCCAATTTTTTGTCCACCAATATCCCCAAATCCTTCTCTACAGGGCTGCTCTCAATCCATTCATTCCCCAGTCTGTATTGATACTGGTGATTGCCCCCACCCAGGTGCATGACCTTGCACTTGGCCTTGTTGAACCTCATAAGGTTTGCACGGGCCCACTCCTCAAGCCTCTGAAGGTCCCTCTAGATGGCATTCCTTCCCTCTAGCAAATCAACTGCACCACTGAGCTTGGTAACACCTGCAGACTTGCTGAGGGTGTACTCCATCCCACTGTCTATGTCATTGATGCAGATGTTAAATAGTATTCGCCCCCCTACGGACCCTTAAAGGACACCGCTCCTTACTGGTTTCCACTTGGACATTGAGCCATTGACTATCACTCTTTGGATGCAGCCATCCAGACAATTCCCTATCTGTTGAATAGCCTATCCTTCAAATCCATATCTTTCTAATTTAGAGACAAGAATATTGTGTGGGACCATGTCAAAGGCCTTACAGAAGTCAATGCAGATGACATCTGCCGCTCTTCCCTTGTTCACTGATCGTAGAAGGCCACTGGATTAGTCAGGCGTGATTTCCCCTTGGTGAAGCCATGTTGGCTGTCTCTAATCACTCCCTGTCTTCCATATGTTTGGACATGTCTTCCATGAGGATCTGCTCTGCGATCTTACTGGGCACAGAGGTGAGGCTGACTGAATGAGGCTGATCAAATATAAATAAGATGTAATAAATAGACAGTATGGAATATGACAGACCACACTGCCCCGAGATTTTTTTTTTTTTGCAAGCTATGTGTAGATTTAGGCTATTTGTATGATTATATGTTTGATTTGGGGATATGTCCTTCTTCCCTGCCTTCTTGATGTGAAAACAGATTCTGAAGCACAGTCCTATGATTCAAATGGGGTGTATGGAAAATATATTCAGGAACAGATCATGGGGCATGTGATATGAAACATGCAACTAATCTGAATGACTTCACCAATAATTCTTTAGGAAAACACTGAAACCACTATTTACTGTATCTGAAAAATTGGTTTGCATATAGGAGTTTTCCACTTTATTCACGGGCAACAGCTCCAATGTCAGTAAAATTAGATTAGGAATGAAAATGCCTTTATTGCCTAATTATATCACTCAATGTTATTCTTCATACTGTAGGTAAGAAATACCAAGAACTATTGCAAGAAAAATTAAGAATTATGTGTTTTTCAGGTGGATAGATTGCAAAGCTGTTATCAGTTGCTCTGAAGAGTACAGGGAATCAATTCAACTTCATATTATCACAATAAAAAGAAGAATTAAATAAAATGTGCCTTTATGAACCTTGTCTCTTGGTAGTAGTTTCATGTTAATGACTTTATTAGCTTAAGTGCCTTTAGCATTTTGGAGGAGTACCGCAATTACAACAAACTCAGAGCTGTAAGTGCCCAGAGATTTTATCAGTGGGAAGAGCTTTTAAAAGTTATCATCTTCATGATTTTAGTCATTTTGTGGGAGTGAAAAAAAGGGTGAAAATATGAATAGCAATTGTTAATTATATGGTTATTTTATAAATTAGATAGGAAAAAGCTTAGTTACAAAGAAATAAGAAATATTTGGCATCTAATAAAAATGTTCTCTTTCAAATCCTTCACTTCATTATATTAGAGTGTCAAGTCAAGTCAAACAAATGTGACAGGTGAAATGCTCAATCGACAGTTTATTAAGCCAACTTAAGAGCAAAAACAATTGTAAAGCATAGGGCTAATGGCTGCAGCTGGTTCATAGCAAAGGAATCAATTTCATTCCAACACTTGTAGCAAAGAAATTAATTTCATGATTTTAATTTAATTTGTCAATGCCTTCTTCGTTGAGAAAGACAAGCTTGGTAGAAACATCAAGAGATGGTGAACATATTAGGTAAAAGACTAATTCAAAGAACTGTTTCAGATAAATATGTTTGTTAAAAGCCATGCAATTCATACATGTGCTCAGCTTCTTCAGGTTCCAGAAATATCAAGACGGATGGTGTCATGTGCATTTGGTAGGCACAGATGGCCTGGAATAACTAGCACTTCATTTCATGATGTGAGAAGAGCATTGCCTGAAAAATTAACACAAACAACTGTTTGGCTAGGAGTACTAGGGCTTCTTAGAACTAGTATTCTGGAGGCAGATGTTTTCACAGCTATACCTGCAAGTTCATATCAATGAGAGGCTGGATTTCCACAGGGGCAAGTAACAGTCAGTGCTTCTGAGATGAAAAAAACAGATAACCCAGGAAAAAACAAAGAAACAAACAAACCAACCACCAAGTGACAAGTTCCTTGCATTCTGGAATCACAGGCTAAAAAGTGGCAGGTGTGGAGCAATGCAATCTGCATGGCAAAACTGGGTTAATCACATTCTGTTAGAAGGTTTTAGGTAGGTTAATGAACTGTCATTCTTCATCAGTCAAAGGAGTGTTCTATAGAACCTCTACAGTTTAAGGATTTGGGTGAGGTGAAGATCAAGGCCCTGGTTTTTAATAGAGAACACCTATGAACACCTGTTCCACTGTGTCCCTAGGCAATTAAGAGCTGAGAAGGCAGCTTTAAAATAAGGTGAGCGTGATGAGAATAAAATTTGCCTAATAAAGGTAAAATTTCAGCAGTACTAAGCTGCTCGTTCTAAAAATAATAATTCAAATTTTGGTAATATCAGGAAGTCCCTGACAGTGAGGGCCCTGTAGTAAAACTTGAGCCCTTTTTTTTCCCAAAGCAGGGTTATTTACATCTACAGTTTATTCATGAATGGGGCTGAATTGATTAGGCCTGTAAGTGGTGCCACCTGCTTGCAAACAAAAGCAGGGAGGTAATTCAGCAATTTCTGCAGGAGAAGCTTTTGCTGTTTATTCTCTTGAGAATGCAAGAATGGATTATGGGGACTTAGGAACAGCTGTGCAGGTCTAAATCATGTGTTTGCAAATCAGCAAACAGATCAGATTGTGTTAATAAGGCAATAAGTAGTTGAAGGTCTCTTCAGCTGTTTTGACTGTTGTCTTGCAAGTTTACCTGAGGTATATGAGCTGATTTTGTATAATGAAAATAGTTACCCAAATGGTTGGGTGTGATTGATAATAATTATACTTGTGTGTAGAATTTCTGAAGCTACTTTAAATTACTTTGACAAAAGGCATAAGAAGGATGATCCAAAATTGGTCTCTTGGAGTAGAACCAGAGAGAACATAGCAATATGGGGAGGAAGTTAGATGTAAGTTGAAATGAAAACTGTTAAACATTTTGGGGGCTCAAAGAACTTACTGTAAGACTGTGAAATTGTGAGTTCTTGATGGAGTTGAACTGCAGATTTTTCTTAGCATAGTAGAGAAGGGGGAAAAAAAAAACCCCAAACCCAACCTTCCTACATATTCTGATTTTTAGAACAACATGGTGAAAATTGAAGGTGTGTTTGAAAGAGGCTTGTATTATTGTTCATATTTAAATTTGATGGACTGATATACTTTATAGATTTTTCTCTTGTTCTATGTGGTAATGCAAAAAAAGCATATCCTTTCAGAGAGGAGATGCTGGAGGGTATAGGTGGATTTTGTGTGTGTGTATGTGTGGATAGATCTGTACTGTCTTTGAACCTGTAGTATTGCTGTTTGTTGTCTCTGTAGGAGTTTGATTTATTTTTTCAAATGTTCAAAACATTTACATAGATATGGTAAAAAGATACACATATGTCAGAAGAAAATGGTTTTCCACTATTTCTTGTACAATCATAACGGTTTCTATATGCATGCTATTTTCTGTGGAGAAGTAACAGCTTACTGAGCTTTGGTTTTAGGTATTACAGAAAAATAATGATCTCTTGTATGTTGAGTTGATGAGCAAAAAGTCTTACTCACATGGATGGACCCTGATCACTAAGAGATTATGTTCTGGTATGGCAGGAGGAGCTGATTATTTCAATTGTTATGAATAGCACAATAAAAAATAAATCATTTCTGTACTGGTGAAAATACTAATTCTATCAGTCAGTTTAGGCAATATCTATTCAAAAGCTGATGAAAATGGAAAATCATTTACTGGGATGATGCTTAAGGCAACTATGGTAAATGAGAAAATCACACTTATGCTTAAAAGCATAATTTTATGGCTGTGGTTTTGAAAAATTTTGCATTAAGAAGACTGTGAAAAGTAAGTCTGCAACTTCATCTAGTGGAATAGATGTATTGATCAGTGTTTTTAGTGTTGGGTAAAAGCAATTTGGCCATCCCCCTATACTAAAATGTAATTATTTCTTCTTCACTTCAAAGTTTTCAGTATGCTCCACCCTGTGATTGTTCTTGCTCTTCCCTTGAGTCTGTTAGCTCTGGCAAAACTTTGAATGCATTTTGTTAGGAATGCAAGGAGAAGGTACCTTTTAATTCTTCCTTGGCTAAAGGTCCAACTTTTCTAACTCATGACTTCAAACACAGAATCATGCTGGAACGGAACTGGGGAGGTCTCTAGTCAAACAGGGTTGCCTCTGGGATTAGATCAGGCTGCTCAGGGCATTGTCCAGTGATGTCTTGGAAAACCTGCAAAGGCCTGCAGGACCTCTCTGAGCAACCTGTTGCACTGCTTGCCTGTCCTTGTGGAATTGTTTCCTTATATCTAGCCTGAACCTCTCTTGTATCAATTTATGCCCATTGTGTCTCATCCCCCTGCCATGCACAATTGTGCAGATCCTGTTTCTGTCTTCCTGATGATCTCCCCATAGGTACAAACAGATGGCTCAAAGCAATCTTTTCTCCAGACTGAACAAACTCAGATTCCTCAGCCTTTCCTTACAGAAATCAACTTGTTCCAGTCAATCAATCAATATTTTTTTCTTATGCTAGGGGCCAAAAACTGGGCAGAGTATTCTAGATGGGATCTAAGGTGTGTTGAGTGAAGGGAAATAATCACTTCTGTTAATCTACTGGCTACACCTCTGTTGACACAGTCAAATCTAAGAGCTAGCCTTCCCCTTTGCTGGCATACACTGCTGGTTCCTGTTTAGCTTCCTGTCCACCAGGGACCCTATCTATTTTTCACAGATCTGCTCTCTAGCCAGTCTGTCCTAGCTTTGTACCGTTGCAGAGGGTTAATCCATTCCAAGCACAGGACTGCATTTCTCCTTGTTGAATTTCGTGGCCTATTTTCTCCAGCCTGTCTAGGTGCTTTTGAAGGATAGCTTTGCCCTTGAGCATATTGACTATACTTCCCATTTTGTAACACAAAGCTTAATAAGGTGCATTCGGTCTTTGTCAGGTCACTTATAAAGATATTACACCTGGTAAGTCCCAGAGGTAGACCCCTTAGGAACATGACTTATAATCAGCCTCATAAAGTAGAGTATGGCCCACTTACTTCTACCCTTTAAAGCTCATGATTCAGCCAGTTTTTTCACCCACCCAGACAGTAGCACCAATGTTTCTCCCACAGAATCCTTGTTCACTTTCAATCCATGTTGAAAGTTAAGGTAGGCAATGACCACTACTCTGCCCTAATCAAAAAATCCAGTCATTTTGTCACAGACAGTAATCAAGTTGGCCAAGCACAATTTACTTTTGACAAGCTGATGATGGCTATTCAAAACTACCTTCTCCTCTAGGAAACCGGAAATGTTTTCTGTGAGGATGTGTTCTGTCAGTTTTTTCAGGCTGATCTGGCAAGCCTGACCAGCCTGTATTTCCTTGCATTATTCCTTTTGTCCTTTTTGAAGATGGGTGAAACCTATGCCTTTTCCCAGTCATTGCGACCTTTCCTGGTCTCTCCTTTTGAAGATGATAGAGAGCAACCTTGCATTACCATCAGCCAGCTTTCTCAGCACTCTCAGAAGCATCCCAGCCTGTCTTGGACTTGAATGGGCTGAGATTTGTCAAGAAATCCCTGACTCAGTCTTCTTCCAGTACTGATATAAGTAGCATTGGTAAAATGAAAAATTAGCTATTTATGTTATAAAATTGGTAAAAGCTGTTGTAAGTTTATTTTATGCTTTAAGCCTTTTTAAAACTGATACCATTTGTATAGTTTGGAGCTTGTTTTTTGTGCTACCTTGGAACACAATTATATTCTACAGCATGAAGGAAGTTTTTGGGTTTTTTTAAATATGAAAACCCAGGTGTTTCCAGTCAAAGTCAAGGGATCTGAATAAAGGCTCACTTCAACTGTGGTATGGACTCTAATTTGTCAGCACTGTAAAATGTGAGCCTCTGTTTAACATGTGTACTGTCTCAGATTGTTTCATGTTTTATTGTTTTTGGTGAAAGTTGTAAGGTGCCATAGTCAACCTACACAGCAGTCTAAGGTTCTTGTTTGCTTTCTAGGCATGAGCTAACTCATTCTGAAAGCAGCATGTCACTCTGGCACCTCTTTCAGTGGCGTCAAAGGGTATTATTGAGGTGAAAATGTTTCCCAATTATTTACTTGTTTAATTCATGTATTCAGTCAATGGGAAAGGAGTTGTTGTTTACTTCTCTTTTTCTACTTTCATTAACCTTCTGCTACTGCTGTTGGCACAAGATTGTCAGCTGGATAGAGATGCATTGAGAAATGTCCCACTTGGTTTCAAGCTGATAGTTACTTTCACAGGTTGTATGAAAAAAAAAAAAAGAAAACCAAACCTCTAAGAAAAGGTGAAGACTTCCTCTAAAATAATAGTTCTGCAGCTGGCATCTTCTTTGCAAAATGATGCAAATTGTGTAGAGAATTGTGTTTCCTCTCTTCTCCCCACTCTGTCTCCTTCCATATGCAGTGCAGCACTTTATCCCAGCATGGGATCTCATGTATTGCCCCTACTGTCCCCATTGCCCTTGAAGTTAATTTTCAACACTTTAATTTGGGTTCTTTCACATCCGTGCTACTAGAGCTGGTCCCCTTTATATACTACATCTGTGGCTTCATTGAATTCTTATCGTTTTGGGGAGACTTTTCTACCACCACCTGCCCAGGCCTAATTTTGTTCTAGCACCTAATTGTAATCTAATCTAGTATCAGATTCTCAGCTTGGCAAACCACATGGTTAAGTTCACGTTTCTAACCTTCAAGTGTTTCTTTCAATCTCTTTTTATTTAAAAAAACCTATCACTTTTATTCCACATAAAGCTGAAATACATAAGACTAAATCAGGCCCAGCCAGCATGGGTTCATGAAAGGCAGGTCCTGCCTGACCAACCTGATCTCCTTCTATAACCAGGTGACCTACCAAGTGGATAAGGGCAAGGCTGTGGACGTTGTCTACCTAGACTTTAGTAAGGCCTTTGACACACAGCATTCTCCTAGAGAAGCTGGCGGCTCATGGCTTAGATGGGTGTACTCTTCACTGGGTAAAAAACTGGCTGGATGGCCGAGCCCAGAGAGTGGTGGTGAATGGAGTGAAATCCAGTTGGCGACCGGTCACAAGTGGTGTTCCCCAGGGCTCAGTTTTGGGCCGAGTCTTATTTAACATCTTCATCAATGATCTGGATGAGGGGATTGAGTGCACCCTCAGCAAGTTTGTGGGAGACACCAAGCTGGGTGGGAGTGTTGCTCTGCTCAAGGGAAGGAAGGCTCTGCAGAGGGATGTGGACAGGCTGGATCGATGGGCCGAGGCCAACTGTATGAGGTTTAACAAGGCCAAGTGTCTGGTCCTGCACTTTGGTCACAACAACCCCATGCAACGCTACAGGCTTGGGGCAGAGTGGCTGGAAGGCTGCCTGGCGGAAAAGCACCTGGGGGTGCTGGTTGACAGCCGGCTGAATATGAGCCGGCAGTGTGCCCAGGTGGCCAAGAAGGCCAACAGCATCCTGGCTTGCATCAGGAATAGCGTGGCCAGCAGGAGTAGGGAAGTGATCATGCCCCTGTCCTTGGCACTGGTGAGGCTGCACCTTAAATACTGGGTTCAGTTTTGGGCCCCTCAGTACAAGAAGGACACTGAGGTGCTGGAGCGTGTCCAGAGAAGGGCAACGAAGCTGGTGAAGGGTCTGGAGAACAAGTCTTATGAGGAGTGGCTGAGAGAACTGGGGCTGTTTAGTCTGGAGAAGAGGAGGCTGAGGGGAGACCTTATCGCTCCCTACAGCTACCTGAAAGGAGGTTGTAGTGAAGCGGGTGTTGGACTCTTCTCCCAAGTAACTAGCGACAGGCGAAGAGGAAATGGCCTCAAATTGTGTCAGGGGAGGTTTAGATTGAATATTAGGAAAAATTTCTTTACTGAAATAGTGGTTAAGCATTGGAACAGGCTGCCCAGAGAGGTGGTGGGGTCACCATCCCTGGACGTCTTCAAAAAACACGTAGACATGGTACTTTGGGACATGGTTTAGGAGCCATGGTGGTGATGGGTTGGTGGTTGGACTTGATGATCTTAGAGGTCTTTTCCAACTTTAACGATTCTGTGATTCTACAATCTGTTTAGTTTCATGTGTTACAAGCACGGATTTTTTAAAAATTAAATGGCAACCAACTGACCTCAAATGCATGAAAAGAAACAGTTGGTGAAAGGAAGAATAGTGAACTTGTTTTCATGTGGCATGAATAATTGCTTGTAGGTGCAGAGACTGTAGTTTAAACTACTGGTGGAACACCTAATTCCTCTGTGTTAACTTTGAATTTCTTTTGGTGGCTTGTTTAACATGACAGTCATTTTGCACTCAGGAGTAGAGGGCTGTGATTGATTCAGTGTTTCTATTTTGATCTATCTGTATAGTTTGGTCTGTATTTCTGTGCAACACAGTTGATTCCACTTTTCTCATCTCACCTGCCAAATTGTCACAAAACCAATCAGAAGTCTTCTTCCCTTCTCCATGGACTGCCTCTCACCAGCATTTCAGATTATGTTCTAATGTTATGTTTGTGATGTCTTTCTTATGTTCTTATGTCTCTTATGTTCAACCTGACTGTTGTGGCAGAGAATCTAAGTTTTTCTGGAACTGTGTGCTCTGTCTGCTGCATAAATATTTAAAATCAGCATTCTTTTCCCAGATTTCCCATACTGTTATTCTATCTGTTAGAGCACCCATATGCTAAATAGCGTATGGATGACAGGGATACACAACTGTGATTCTTTCATATACTTTGATAACAAACTTAGATGAGATGACAAGTACAAAATGCAGTTTAAGCAGAGTTAATCTTGAAAATGGTCTAATAAGCTTGCTACAATCCCAAAAATGTTGACTGGGAAAATAAAAAATTCTCATTGCTAACATTTAATGTGGTTCTACAGGCACCATTATCTTAATGTAATGGTAAATAATGGAAAGAGCTTTTTGGTTTGGAAAAAAATTACAGTTGCTCATACAGCTCCAAATCCTTCTGATGAGTTTGGTAAATAGTTGTTTCCAGTGATAAAACCTTTGACTGGCTTTTAATAGCCCACTGAGAATACATATACACATCTATCTTTTTATTGTTGTGATAAAATATCAGCAAGAAAAAAAATGCATGCAACCTTAAACAGTCATTAGAGATGGCTATTCTAAATATACAAAAGGCAGCAGCTTTCATAAGGTTAACACCAGCATTAGCATTCTAAGACCAACTTCTCACTGAAATGTTAACAGCTTCTCAAGGGAAAAAAGAGGTTTTGGTTTTTTTTAATGTTCCCAGAGACTGAGCATGTTGCTGATGAATCTAAATACACATGAGTGTAAACCACAATATTTTCACTTCCTCTGCTCTCATGAAGCATGCGATTACAGCATGATATCTAAAGGTACTTGCAGCTGTATTTATGGAAAGACTAATCAATCTGATCCAGGTGTGTTTTCCTTTTGCATGACATTGAAAATTTTGCATATTTACTTCTGGTAAGACAGAATTCCATTAACTCTAGTAGCTGTCAACTGCTTTATCCATTCAGTAGAGGCTTACGTGCATTAACTATAGTTTGGACAATAGCTTGAATGCCTATAAGTATCGGCAAAGGGGAAAAAACCCCAACCAAACAACAAAGAGTATGCAAGAGTATGTATGTGTTGACTGACTTTATTCAATATGCAATCAGCAGTGATTTGAATTCTTATTTCCTACAACAGCTTTGTTTGCTCCAAGAGTGCTATTCTAGATCTTCAATAAACTTCCAAACCGTTCTAATACTGTCTGTCACAGGCCTCAAAAGAACTGCTGGAATAACTAAATAGAGAAACTACCCCTTCACTCACAATTCTGCCCTTGTGCTTGTGGCTAAAAAAGCTGGAAGTACAGCTGGCACACTACAGAACACATTTCTCTATATAGTTAAATACTCTCTGATGGGTCTGGCTTGAGAGCTTTTTCCAGCCTTGGAGCTTGAAAAGAAAAAAAAAAAAAATTAAAAAATCTGATCAGCTCTTAGAGCTGATGCAAATTATTTTTTACATGCAAAGCATAAATACAGAAACAGTGGCTTCTGTTGCAAATAACAAAACCTACGCTGTTCAAAATCCAAAGCCAAACAGCGGGAGAAGACTAACTGTTGACTACTTTTCTATGGAACTATACAAATTGGTGTAAGTTCGGTCATTCTAAGTTAGTGAAAGAAAAAGCTTTCTGGAAATTGTGAACTGTTATATTCCCTAATAATATGAATTTTAATTATGAGTTAAGTTAAAAAATGATATTTTCTTTACAGATATAAAAAAGCAATCCAGTCTTTTTTTTTCTTTTTTATCTTTTTAGTGGTTTTTTTTAAAAGAGATAATCAAGCTTTTCTGTGCATTCCCCTTAAAATATTATACAAGTGTAACAGATTTGGTTATTCGTGAGATAATTCAGGCAAATAACAAGTACTTAGAAGTAAGTAATGTCTGGTTGTTTGGTTTGGGGATTTGTTTGTTTTAACATTCCGTGTGTACGTTTTGTGAAGAAAATGGAATAATCTTAATGTAAGGTCACATAGTCAACAGATTTAGTGTTCCCACCAAAACAATAATCCGAAATGGTCTCCTATCTTAGGCCTCAACCTATTATTTCTATTTTACTTTTGTTTTGCTGTAAAATATACAGAGAAGTAGCTAACATCCTTACTTCCCATGTTCACACAAAAATAAACCAAAAATGGAACTGCTACTTAAAATGGAAATGTCTTTCCTGCAAGATCGACTGTGGTCTTTGGATAAGCAGGGAAGTATTAATCTTTTGAGAGTTCTGTGTTAAGCAGTCATAATGGCTTCTTTTGTCATATCTCAAGTACCTTTTGTCCAGAAAACTTTTGCTGGTACTGAAATATAATTTAGTTGCTAAACAATCTTCAATCAGTTAAGGTTATTATCAGCCAATTCTAACTGCCTATATATTGTCTGAGATTTGAAAATGTTTGTCACAAAAATATTTTCCAAAAGTCTGATGAAAACTCTTTGAATGTAATATGACATGATGGAAAGGATTAGCAGCTCAGAGGCTTCAGTTCTTTTAGTGGCTTTCCTTCCATTACTTAGAAATTATCTAGTTTTAAAAAAGTTAATATTCTTATTGCTGAATATGTAGGCTTCATGAGGTGCTGAACTTCCTTTTTGACCTCCTAAAAACTTACTTAAACCACTTCTAGCATTTCAAACTTCATAGCATTAGTGCCTGCAGCAGTAACTGAAGATAAAATCTATAAGACACAATTGTTTGAAAAACTTGGTCTAAGTTATATATATCTGGAGTCTAGTCTTCAATATACTGTTTTGACTGATAGATATTTCAGAGTTTGAAGACAACTTTAGAATCTACAATGAAAGCGGAGCTTGATTAACTCTGTTAGGTTGAAAACTGCTGAAAAAAAGAGTAATAGTGCTAAGAGTAATCTCCAGATCAACCCAACAGCCCTTTGAATCCAAGTACTCTGCAGGTAAAGAATAGCAAAATATCTTTTCTTTTGTGTTATCAACTTACATCAGAAGAACTGTGTTTTGTCAAAAAACTTGGACAAAATACATGCAGAGTTGTTCTTATTTTTACTATTGTGAAGGGAAGATAGTGTGTTTGAAAAGTGATAACAAAGCTGAAAAATGCCAGGAGTAGGGGAAAATACAAAACACAAGATGGGAGCAAACAAGGGTTCAGAAAGAGATCACATGCACAGGAAAATTCTACTGCTGTCTGCCCGTCCCTCCTTTTGTTATTGCTGGAACAGTTTTTTTGGCTTCACTTTACAGTTTCTCTTCCAAACCTGGAAGGTTTAAAGAAAAAGAAAAACTTGAAATGTCTTCAATGGCATGAGTGAAGGAGCTGTCAAGGAAGTTCCTCTCAAACCAGAAGCAAGTGCTGAAATGCTGTTGTTCTCTGCTTTGGTCTTGGACTCGTGCCTTCCTGACAGAATTTTTGTCAGTGCTCTTGTATGGAAGACGAGTTTGACTTGACAACAAAGGTGTCTAGATATATCCTACCCTTGAACCAGGAAAGGTCTATTGGTTTGGCACAGTGTACTGCCAAAGACTGATGAAGGAGAGGCATAGCTTGGTCATTGTATTTTGAGGGCTTCAGCACATAACTAGATATTCCCTTATATAATCTCTTGAAAATTTCTTGTACTGTAACACCTGCAAAAGAACCAGCCCCACCCCTCCAATGCCTGTTTAAGCCTTCTTGCATGCAATCTCTTCTCATGCAGACTTCACTGTCTGTCTAGTTTAGGAGTTTTTCCTAAAGTTTAAATATCCTTGGCTGCTGTTATATTTGTCCACTGAAGAAATGGAGGAGATTCCTTTCAGTTTTTTAGTAACGTTTTGTGTATTTAAAGACTGTTGAATGCTCTGGTCTCATCTTCCTCCCCCTCCTTTTCCAGGCTTTAGCTATTAAGTAAAGAATATTTTTACACTTATTTATTTACACTGGATTTATATAATGTTTTTTACTACATAGTATAGTACAGAGCATACTAACAAATACAGTAAACCAAAAGATGGTAGTGGTAAACAGAATAAATAGTTTTCCTTCAATGAAAAAGAAACGCTTTCCTTTGAAATTAAAACACATATTTCTAAGTTTTTTAAACACTTAAGTATTTAAAATGGCGTATATACTATGAATAGAAAAAGAAAAAAATCATCAGAAAGCTTGACAGTAGGACTTAAGCTGGTTTATGGGAGTGGTAAAGGAACAAAACACTGTAAAATATTTAGGTGCCTAGCAGTATTTAAAAGCTATTTTGTGTGTTGTAGCCAAAAAACCCCTGTGTTTTCCTAGGAGCATATGCTTAGGAAATTGATAAAACCACCAAGCTTATTTCACAACTCAACTGTAAGCACATGTACATCAAGAACAAAACCTAAGTGAATCACCTCAAAAAGCAGCTCAAAGGACTGTGTTGGTATGTACTGGGTTTTTTACAGATGAGGAAAAAACATGTTTCTGTGTATGAAGGATAAACTACCTCAGTTTATACATGATTTCTGACACTTTTTTTCATAGAGCAGCTTCTTTAGTTTCATTTGGTTTTGGGGTTTTTTTTCCCAAAGAAACATTCTTCTAGCTAAAATTTTAATTTCAAACTGTATACTGAGTATTTGATAAAGATGTTTTTTCTTCACTCACAGTGAATTCTTAAATTGATTTTGTAATAATAGAGAAACTAAAACTTTGGGCCTATTGGAGTTAATGGAAACTCTAAAGTAGGAAGAAAAAAACCCCTATTATGTATATTTTGTTTTCTTGAAGAATCCTGCAATATTTCCATCCTACATGTGGGCTGGGAGCTACAGTTAATCCCTCCAGCCTCTTACTGCACATATTTATTAAAGTTTTAAAAACTTTTTTGCCTTTAAAAGTTGTGATGAGTATCAGAATTCATTGATAATTGAGATCTTGTAGTTATTACAAGCTGTTCTGAAGATTTCTAGGATCATCAAAACTCTACTTATGCAGCTGTACTGGGTCTGGCTGGGATGGAGTTAACTTTCTTCATAGAAGACCGTATGGTGCTGTGTTCTGCACTTGGGAATAAAATAGTGTTGATAACACACCAATTTTTTTTTTTGCTGTTGCTGAGCAGTACTTGCACAGTGTCAGGGCTTTCTCTTTTTTCTTCCCATTCTGACCCTGCAGCAAGTAGGTTGGGGGTGGGCAAGAAGTCCAGAGGGAACACAGCCAGGACTGGCCGAAGGGATATTCCAAAGCCCATGACAGACAGAAATAAAAACCCAGAGACAGAAGGATGAAAGAAGGATGTTTGTGGTTATAGCATCTGTCTTCCCCAGTAATCATTAACACATGCTGAGATCCTGCTTTCCAGGAAGTGACTGGACAACTGCCTGCCTATGGGAAGTAGTGAATGAATTCCTCTCTTTTGCTTTGCTTGCTTGTGCAGCTTTTGCTTCACTCAATAGACTGTCTTTATCTTGATCCATGAGCCTTTTTGTCTTCTTTCTATTTTCTTCCTATCCCACAGCAGAAGAGAGTAAGCAAGCGGCTCTGTGGTGCTTAGCTGCTGGCTATAGTCAACCCACTACAATCCTTTTTGGCACCCCAAATGGGACTATTAAAGAGTGATTGAGTCTTGCTGATCACTCCTCGGCTACCAGGTTGACAAATCAGCTCATGGGTGGGAACCAGGGAGTTGCAGTTGCTGAGATATTGCTGCCAGTGCACCATCATGGTAGCAATCGGCACTTGCTATTCTTTGACACGCAGCAACCCCACAACTGAAGGATCATCTGAGAGGCTGGGCAAGGTAGACAGCTGTTTAGTCTTCTCTGTATCCCCAGTGGCTACACCAGAGGCCCACCACTATCCTCTTGGGTCCTTAAGGTATCTTTTTCTGAGGTAGTCTATGCCAAAGATACACAGTGTCTCCAGGCTGATCACAATAGGATGCTTCTGCCATTTGCCCACTCAAGCTCACCCCATTGTCCAACCCAGACAACAGTTGGGATCCCCTAGTCACTAAGGGGGATAAGGGATAAGGGATGAATAAGTAATAAATAAACTTAAAATTTTGTTCATAAATCATGGTTACTGTCTTATGCATTATGGGGTTTAGCTACTTCAGAGAAGAAGAAAATGACAGGAGAAAGAGTAAGAAAATGCTTTTATTAGAACAAAAATGAAATCAAAGTTTTAAAAGGCCTTACAAGCTTGTATTGAGCCACTGAAACAATATCAGGAAAGCCTTGAAAAATTCTCCTGTTTTTGAATGGCTTTAAAAAGGTCTTTCTTCTGCCTTAATTTGGGGGAGAAGTATGGACAATTTTTCTCTTTCTTAAGCTGCCATAGAAATGGTTGCTAATTTTATCAGCCTGCTTCTAAGCTGCATGTGGGTGTTCTTGTAAGTATTTAAGTGCAGGAAAGGAAACTTTAAACAATTCTTCTCTCTTCCCCTGCAGTTATTTAAATGTTTTGAAGCTTGGGCGTTGGATTATATCTAAGTGCTCCTCTTCTTCAAGCTTTTCTTCCAGTTTCCTCAGATTTTCAACCATTTTTGTATTTGGGAATGAGATGATAATTTTTAATATTTTCATAATGTTCATAAAAGGTTCCAGTTCAATTTGTGTGTCCTTAAACACTGTGGAGTAAGTATGCGAATAGCTTGATAAGTTCTATGTAGATAAATTGCTGTTATGGCATGTACAAACTTGTTTTTCCTAGTTCTATTTAGTGAGCCCAGTAGAAATCATCTAGAATTTGCTGGTCGCCATTGTATTTAGGATATACCATAGACCTAAAGAAATATATGCTGGATCTTGTACGGGAAGTTGAAGAGCTGACTCAGTTCCTATTACTGATGATTTGTCTGTTGCAACCTCTTTTAGACAGATGGAACAAACTCAATATTCTCAATCTGTCTGAAAATACATCATAATGTAGCTTGAAAATTAGATGATTTAGGTTCAAATTAGAGGGTCTGAATGTTGTGAATACCTGTCTCTATTTAAGCAGAGAATCTTTCGTCCTTGGTTCCCTACACCTAAGCTGTTGAGCAAAAGTACAATTTTCATTATGGGTGCTGTGGGGGAGGGGGAAGGGAGAACCTATAAAATCAAAAAACCCCAAACAAAACCCCATCCCACTTCTTTTTTTTCTTTTCTAGCAGGAAGAATATAATGAATTAGGATCCAATTAGTGATTTGTTTCTGGAAAGATCAAAACTGTTCTGGCAGAAAAGTCACTCTTATGGAGCTTATTAAAAATTGTCTTTGAGATTTATTTTTTGGTTTACATTGAATGTTGTGAAGTTCTTTCCCCCCCGCCCTTCCTCTTTAGGGAACATTGCTACCTCATAGACCAGATGCTTAGGCAAGTTAGGTTGAAAATGCAACCTGGGAAATATCCATAAATGTATGTGGATCAATGTCAGCTTCTCCTTTGACAAAATATTTTATTATATCGCAAAACAAATAGGTTTTCTGTTCTGATGTTCTAAGCTGATTTTGATAATTTCTGGAGTTCTTTGCCATTCAACAACTATTGGTGGCTATGTCCACATATCAAAGTAATATTAAATAGCTTTTATTCTGTTCAAACTTTTTTGTTCTAGAAATATTTTTGGATAAAAATTAATATTGTAAATATAGAGCACTTTAAGTCTACTCTCTTCAATATATTCCAAATTATGGCTTCCATCTACTCTAGATGATTCCTGAGGCTCCTTTCTGGTCTTAAAAACTGATGTTTTCATTTTAGTTTTCAGTCTTCACTTCAAATCAGATACTTCTGTTTTATTCAGTTAATTTTCATACAGATGAACTTTAAGTACTTTTCTTTATTGACAAATACTCTATATTAACAAGTTCATTCTTGTATGAACTTGGTTGCGATATTTCTTTATTTTTCTGAGTTGAGTGATATTCTGAGTAAGAACTTAAAGGAAAAAAATGTCTGCACAAATTTGTTACAGCTGTATGTCCTGGGGATACTTAGTACTATAGAATGAAGTGAGATCAAAGACACTGGATATAATGGGTACTTGATAGGTCCTGGAATGACTGCTGTTCTGCAAGGCTGCCATGCATATCATTGCTGTTGGGGCTTGTGGACCTGCTGTGAGTGGTTGCCCAGTTGTTCTCCCCCAGGGTGCCTGAGACACCGAAGCGCCCTTCTGCACTGGTGAACGAGCTGGAGCCTCTACAGGGCTGGTGCAGCAGCCAGCACACCAGTTCTTTATGACCTCCCACATTAAGTCAAGCTTGTTTGTCAAAAGGTTTTATAAAATGTTTTATAACTATTGCATGTCATTTCTCTCATGGAAATAAAATTCTACCACAATTTCTTAGAAAATTAAATGTGGCATCTGTTCCTGCTCCACTGAAATCTTAGCAGCCACCTCATCTGTTCCCTGTTCTTAAGAGAAGGGAATAGTTTTCTTTCTGTCTAGACCTTCAGGGTTACTTATGACAGTGTTACCTCCTGTATTTCTTCTGGTTTTGTTGTTTCCTAGTTTCAGGAACTAGTCACAGATCTTTGGGTAATGATCAATACTAGGAGAAAATTTTAAAAAGGATGACATTGTCTGGTTGTCTGTACTCCATTTATCTTTAGTATTCTCTTTGCACATGGTAAGAAAGAAAATAAACTGATGAAAAGCATTGAAAATGTAAAATGGTGCAGAACTGGATTTCTGTTTTACCATGTAACTAGTTACTAGTGTAATTGTGAGAATTTTAAACAAAAATTCTGAGTTTATGTTCTGGAGAAAAAAATGAGATTAGTAGAAGGGGAGAACTGCATTTATGTTCCCCTTCTACAGGTTTAAAACACAGCTTGGTATCTTATGTTGTTTTGTTTTTTGGGTTTGGATTTTTTTTTTAAACTGTTACTACAACCTGTTTTAAACAATATATGCTAACAGAAAGTATTCAGCTTTAAAATAGCTGTTGCTACAGTAGCACAAAATGTTTTTCAGAAGAATTCAGATTGCTTTAACATCCAAATAGGAAAACTTTCCACTTCGCTTAACTGAAAATTGGAATATCTACATGCATTAAAGTTATTGTATACATGCATACATTTTTTTAATCGGTATATTAAAAGCAAAGTACACTAAAACCTGTGCAAATTATTGTGGGGAAAAATACAAAAATACAAATTGTATACAAGCAATAAAGCTTTGTTTCTTCATTAGAAATAAATGTGTCTACTTGAAAAGCTATTCAAGGTGATGAAGTTCAATTAATGTAAACAGAATAAAAGAGAAAGAATAATATAAATGCAAACTCACTTTTTTCAATTATTTAGATGAATTAAGCTTAAATTATACATCTTTGTTGATTAAATAAAATTCACCATTTTTTGTGTTGTTATGACTTCTCTGGCCACAGAGTCGTGGGTTCTGCAGCCTTGGTTATGGTATCTAAAAAGTATATGCTACTGATGCTTTTGACTTTGGAGCCATAAATGATATAATTGGATAAGATTTTATAAACTTTCTTGATATTTTGCATGTACTGTATGATTGCACAAATTGTTTTCTATTAGAGACATAAAATTATACTGACAAGTAAATGATCTCCTTAATAAGGTCTGATTTACTTTTTCTTTTATATAAACTTCATGGGATGAATATTCTAAAACACATTATTATCTGGAAGGTCAGCTAACCATTAAAAAAACACATTAAATAAAAGTGATAAAAAAAGATTACATCATGAAACTCACTCCTGAAAGAGTTTTGTGTCACTGTTCTGTGTTAGTGTACTGAGGGCCTGGTACAGAATAAGGGGATGCTGATGTCAATAGCTGGCTTTCAGCTAGGCAGAGATGTCGACAATATGAACATAATTTTCTGAGAGACAGGTAGTGTTCTTTATTTATTGAAACCTGTCTGAGCAAGGAGCCTGACACTACAATCATTAAGTACAATCACTGACATTTAGGCCATGGAAGTTTGTAGTCTGTTTGATGGTGATGTATAGAAATAACATGAATATCAGTGGCTAATCTATGCATTAAACAAAGAAAGAATGTGATACATCAGGGGCATAGTAAACTTAAAGTATATAATTACAAAAGTGTCTATTACTCCACTCATTAAGGTAAGTTCATCATTTGTCATCCTTAAAAAAACCTTGAGACGCTATTGAACCCACCCTCTGCCCTGGGAATTGGGTATGCAAGAATCTGCCTAAGAGACATTATCTGATAATCACAAAAAATAAAAATAAACCCCATTAACTATATAGGCAATTGTCATCAGCAATGTGTTCCTAGCCCATCTCACCAAATACTAGAGGGTATTTCTAAGGGGGAACAAGCCATATTAATGTTATTTTTGTGTGATGTCTTATTTTTTGTTTCTTTTCTGTAGGTCCTGGAGGTCATAGCTTTGTTTAGTTTTTTACATGCTTTGCATCATGTGGCAATGTAACAATAAGTTTAGCTTTGCTTCCACAGAGTATTAATCCTAAATAGATGAATGGATTAAAGGTAGGAACAGAAAACAACATAGATGTGCTCCCTTTCCAGCTTTTCCAAGATTTCTTTCCTCTTACTTTTCACAAACTCCTGAAGTCTACATGAAAATCTGTAGTCTACAGTATACAGAGACTACTGTGGAAGAGCTTAGAAGGAACCAGCTTTTCCTAAACCTATTTTTGCACCTCTATAATTTTGCCAATTTTTACCTTTGCAAACTCAGTTCAGCTATAGCAGTCTGAATTAAAAGCTGAGTTGGCACCAGGTCATAAAATGATGTTTAATTAAAACTTCTGCTGCTTCACCATCTCAGACTTGGCTACACTGATTTAGCTTTCTATTTTATCAAAGGGACCTGAGGGCTTGCCTACTCTCTTTTTTTTAAGTATGAGAGGAATCTCAAACGTTTTAGGTCTAGGGATCATTCCTGACATTCACAATTAATACATTACCTAGCAGAAAGGTCACTCACGGAATCCAGTGTGGTTGTTGCAAAAACACCTGTCCCTCTACTTGCAGCATCTCTGCCCTTGAAATTAAAATTAGATAAAGCTGAAAACTACAGGTCTACTTATCTCTAGATTTTTGGAGGGGAAAGAAATTTTTGGAGAGTTGAAGGCTGTCCTTTTAGCCAAACAGGTCCTTTTCAGTGCTTTCTGTTGTACCCTCTCTTCTTAAATAATATTCTTCTTTGGCAAATAATATTCTAGTGAAAGTTTTTCTCTTTTCCTCTAATTCCAGAGAAAAGCACCTGCATCTCATATGTTACATTGGCCTGTACCTGAACAGAACCATAAATTTCCTAAAGCAAACATTAAATATTTTTGGGCCCTATTAATTCTCAGTATTCTCCAAGACTTTTTCAAGAATTCTCTTGCAGAAACGAACTTGCCTTATAAATCTTGTAGCCATCCTCTTTTACAAGGTTCAACTTTTTTCACTTACCTAGAATTTTTATAAAGCTTCATTTTACTGGGTTAATTATGCAGACATAAGTAGGGGAAAAGGTACTGCTTACATGGTTCTGCTTTGTACAGTTTGTAAACATAAGCTAATATGGCTTGCTTTGCATGGGCACTTTTTCAAGTTTCTGTTGTGCTTGATTTGCCATCTGTACTTGTTCACGCTCCAGTGCATTCTGCCTCTAATTAGGGCATGGATAACAGAAGAGATCTGGAGAATGTGAGGGGAGAAAATGAATGGTAGGGTGGAATACAATGCTCAGCTTAAAATTCACAAAAATTATTTTAAAAGTAATTGGAATTATCATGAGCATGCACTAAAAAGCTATGCTTGTACGTTATCTCAGAAATGCACTTGCCCCTGTTCTATATTCCTATCCTAAAATTAGACACCAGACAGACTAAATTCCACACCTCTTTGCAGCTTTGGTAGTTGAAGTGGCTCTCCATTGTGGAAACCAGTTCAAAATTTGGCCTTATGTTTTTTTGCTGTATGTTTTCTGAAGTTCTGCTGGTTTAAGATCGTGAATAACCAAAGCTCTACTTATTTTGACAGCACTTGTCTATGTGAATCTGATGGCTTGTGCTTGCTTTTTAAGATGCATAAGTAATTCCTGAAGTGTAAACATATTTTCCCTCTTTCTGTATACATATACACACATACATGTTTTTAGAGAGAGAGAGAGAAAGATATGTATATACAAACCACAAACACACAGAATGGAACTATCAGCTATAAACAATCATTTCATTATTAGAGCAACCAAGTATTCAAAGTATCTCTTCCAAAACTGACTAATGAATGATGAATGGTTAAAAGGCTGGGTATGGTCATTAATGTAATAGTCTTCACCATTCCAGTTCCATTCTCCTTTATATCATAAGCAGAGCTTGTATATGCTTGCTGTTAAGCTCTGTATGGGTCCATGTACTCTCTGATCTATGAATCTTCCTGCTCTCAAGTACAGTATTGTATAGTTCAGGTGGATCTTAGTCTCATTTATTTACTGAGAAACTTACTCCTAAAGATTTTGGTTTTTTCCATGTGGAGGCATGGTATCTTTTAGAAAAGTTTACTGTGTCAGTGAAAACTGTCATTTGTTTACATGAAAATAAGCAAGCTAACTTTGGGTCAAAATAATCTGGAACTTAATCTGAAACTCTAAAGCAAATTTTAAAGATCAAGGGAGCTCATGCTTAGGCAGTATGTTAATGTATTAGCCATCAGTTAGGGCAGGGTTCCTGTTTTTTTGGATTGGTTTCTTTTCTTTTCTTTTATACTTAAAAACCATACTAGAACTTTGTTTTCCTCGTGTTATACATTTAATAACATTAAATTCCCCATATGGCATTCATAACAATGAATGAAAATAGAAATTAGACTAAGTAAAAATCAAAGAAATATGTTTCTGCTATGGAACACTTTTTTTACACCCCTGCATATTCGGTGTCTGTCTCTTTGGTTTAAAGGAAGAAAAAAAACTCTCTCCAAGTCTGACTGACCTAAGCTGCTGACATCTACTTAGAGGATGTGTGTTCAGGCAAAGTGTATGCTCTGTTTACAATTAGTGCTACACTTTTGGTTATTGCGATTTATTTTGATGCTGCTTGCTGCAAACAGTATTTGCTCACCCATCTCTGGCTCTACAAGATTTCCTACTGGAAGATAAATTACATTCCCATAACTCCTTTCTTGCTTTGAATTCAATGGAGTCACTAAATGACCTGTCTTTCTATTTTTAATGGAACCAGCACACTTTGCTATCTAGAATAAATAAAATCAGAGCCCTGTAGTAGTGACACTGATAAACTAAGCTATTTTTCATCAGATTCTTCACTGTAAATTAAACTACCATTATTTCTGCAAACTTCTGTTTACTGAAGTTGTATACAAGCGCTGTCTGAGCACTTAAGCTGTTAATGATCACTAAATTGTATGATAATGAATTTACTCAGAAGGCAAAGTCCCAGCACCTTTCTGACCTTTTAGAGATCTTCCATTACATTAGCCAAAGTCCTGATGAACTGGCTTTCCCTGATCCTTTCCTGTTGCTCCTACTAAATAGTTCCTGTGAAATGTAGAAGTTAATTTGCATTATATAAGTATGAAATAAACTCTGATGTTACAATGCCATTTGTTTTCAAACCTTATCAAGGGCTGCAGTGCTCACTGAGGGCGATGAAATGCAAAATCTTGTACTTTCTAGTTTAGGCTCAAAGAAGGTTCAGAACTATTTTTCAATAGTAGTGTGCGTGTTTTGGTCATACTCTTCTAGCTGTTGGTGACACACAGCAATTTCTCTACCTTGCTAAGAAAATTATGTTGACCTTGTATCCAGTATGCTTGATATTTAGCATGAATGTATGAGTAAAAAATGTTTTTAAAATATAAAGTGATTGTTTCTTTACATGGAATGATTGCTTTCCTTTTCCATAGTGGTATATTCTGTGGGCTTTTTTTCCCCTTTTACTTATTGAGTCCATAGAGTGTTTTATACCAAACCTTGTCAGTTTGCTGGTTGAAGTTTTACACTGGTTATAGCCTGCTGGACATCATTAGTTTTCCTGGCATTTACTTCTGAATGCTGTGGATATACAACACAGATCAATATGTGTGTAAAGTGCTTTAGAAGTATATATGAAGAGGTTCCAGACAGAAATTGAGATTAATTCTTGCACTTGTTTCATGCAGGTCTTTGAAAGTTCCAAAAGGTGACGGGAGTTATCTACTAGACATCTGAACAGGAAACAACAGAAGTTTGAAAACTTCTAGAAGACACTAAGCAGTCCAGTGATACACTAACAGTTTACTTTGACAAGCATTTAACTTCTTCAGAGCAAAAGATGAAATATAATTAAATATTGAAAGCTATTAATGCTGAAGTCATTCAGTCACCAAAGTCAAGTCACCTTTATAGCTAGTCACCAATATAGCAAAGCAAAAACTCCAGGAAAGGAAATCAGGAAAAGCTTCATCATTTGAAAGACATATGTTTTGGACATTCTTCCAAGCAAGATGGCTTAAGCAAAGGAGGTTATAGGTAGCGCTATATGATCCCTTCAAAGACAGGCAAAGAAAATTCATGCATAGTCCTCTCATTATGAGATGATCAGTGCCCACCCTTTCAGCTGCTTACATGTTGTATAATGCAGGAGTATAATGCTGAGCCAATGTAGCTTCCTGAAAAGCAGGTTGTGTTAGATTAATGTGATGCATTAATGTATCCATAAGGTTAAAGGCTGGAGTTAGTTTGTTCCCAATAGCTGAATGCTTCAGCACACGAGGTTGGCACCTGCCTGCAAAACTGAACATTTTGGAAAGAGTACTTTCAGGGAAATTAAAGAACACACTAAGGAGAGTTAAGCCAGCAGTAGACTGTGCTTAAGGTAGAAATTCAGATCAATGAGGATGGAAAAAACCACATAAGTTTGAAATAGGAATGCACTTAGATGTGTGATAGCACTTAGTATGAATTGCCCCTGGGCAGCCTTTAATCACATGACAATTCACTGGTAGATGTCAACAATAGAATTCACTCAAAACAAATTAAAAGAAAAACAGAGCTGACACAGTTAAAGAAACTGCAGCCTTAAGAGAATGATTTAATAGAAATGTGGAAGCCAAGTGTGTGTTACCGGTCAAACTGAAACTCTGCTTAAACATGATTTGAAATCTGTAGATTTGAAATTTGCAATTTAAAATCCAAATTTTAAATTTTCATTTCTGAATACTGAGTTTTTTAAAAGGATATCTAGTGGCCAGAAGAGCAAGGAATAAAATATATTT
>WAAD01021852.1:233411-251369 GCA_013389945.1 Fregata magnificens | reverse complement strand
AAGAGCAAGGAATAAAATATATTTGATATTTCTTTGTATTAACTGAAAAGTTGTTTGACTTGGCAATGAGATGGAAGTCTCTGGAATGCATGACCTCAGTAAGATGCTGGAGGATAGAATGACTTGGGCTGTTGGGTAGCTAAAGAGGAAGGGGGACAAGCAAAACCATCGTGGTCTCAAATATAATTCACACAGGGAAAACTTGTCACAAGACAAACCAAACCAGACTCTACCCACAAGAAACAGTTGAAGTTCATGCCCTAGACCAGAAACTGAACTGTAGGAGGGATTCAGATTTCCATTTGGCAGAGGGGGAGAGGTGTTTAGTATAGGAAGGAAAATTAAGGGGTGATGAAAACAATTTTGGAGAATTTATTAAAAAAAAAAAAAAAAAGGTAGACTTGGGAACAAACTCCCAGTGAAAGGTAGTGGTAGTCTTATTTCTGAATCTTAAAATTAGACTGGTTGCTAGAGTATTTGCTCTAGCAAGCAGTTTTACATTAGTATGTGAAATGGCAGCACTTGATTGAATGATACTTCATCTAATTCATAAATATGCCTTGTGATTTCTGTGTGTGTTTGAGGTAACTTTAAATTACCTGTTAAATATTATTAAAACAGTTAATATGTTGTGGTATGTAGCTTTAACACCACTGGAACTTGTGGGTATTTTGAATATTATCAAATTTCAGATAGCAAGTATATCTATCTATCTCTATATGTGGTCTATATGTGGTATGAATATGTAACTAACAGAATGAGGAACTCTGGCTAGTTTGCAAACCAGATGAAGAATGTTAGCAAAGCTTCTTCATTTCTGAGTCTGAATGTAGACAATGGGTCAGACAGAAAGAAGCCCTAGAAAGATCTCTCTTCCTCTCTAGTGAGGTATTCTTCTTTAAGAAATACAAAATCATGCATGAGCATATGTGTTCTGAGAGCTTGTCTCATTAACCATGGAAAAATTCCAAAAGTGAGTGCAAATTTCAATTAGTTTGTAGTAGGTGTAAACAGGACAGTGGCCTTCCTCTCCGTCTGGATAACTAGTTGGAGCACTGGTGTGACACTGAGTGCCCTGCTCTGCACAGCTCTGGCTGGCATCTCACCTTGTGGTTGTTTTGCTAGTCTGAGGACTTAGATGGGGGTGTTGTCAGGAATCACCCTTGCTGACTGCAAAGATCCCTCTGAGCCACCATGGACAGCAGTGTCCTGGGGGTGCATTCTGCTGAACTCCCCAGAATCTGCAATTGGGTAAGCATATTTTTCTGAAGGCTTAGGGACAGGCTGAATTTTGCATACCTGGAGTCTCTAAATCTTTACATACTAATGACACCAAAACAGGAGTAGAAACTGCTGAATGTGGACGTGATCATGTCAGTTTTGTCACTGAACATGACTGAATTAATGGGCTACTACTAATAGTTTTAGTTCTTATTCTGTTGACAGGACCTGGCTGAAGAAAGGGAAGATTAGACTAGATTTGTCAGGGGAAGTAGACATGAACAACAAACTTTCTCCATTCTGCAAGAGAGATAAAAATGCTTCATAAATTTTGGGTAATTTCGTCAGAATATAACTTTGAGGGAAGCAAAAATGTTCTGACAACATCATTGAATATTTTTTTAATGTTTTTTAAATGAAACTGACATTTCAAAATGGTTTCATTTCACATTCTTGCAAAACTTTTAAAACTACTCTGAAAAGCCTGAAATGATATAATAGAGATGTACCCAACTTTGGGATGGATGGAGGGGAGAAATGGAGGCAGTTCTTCTATGTATAATTTACTAAGGATTTGTTTCATTTGAAACTAAGTGTGATATATCAGGAGGAAAAAATGGCAGCTTTTATAACCTGAAATTTCTGCCTTTCAAAAAATTTGATAAAAAAAGCTAAGCTGACCTCTTTTGTGGTCTATATTTTTGCTGAATTTTAATAAAAACAGCAAAAAAATCATTATATGGATGACAAAATAACTTTCCCTTTATTACTGAAAAGTAAATTAATTTGTTAACTCTAATTTTTACACTGTTGCTTCTATTGTAGTATAACTTTGTTATGGTGTTTCTATTTTTTGTTCCACTTTTATTTCACTAAAGCTGAAATATTTTGAGGACAGATCTCTAAATAGTAGTATTTGTGGGGTTTTTGACGCACAGAGGCTTCACCTGCACTTTAGTACATTATCTTCTGTATTTCCTTTTCACTTATTTAAATTGGCATCAGCACACTATTTTTTTAATATTTTTCATAGTATTTCATATTGACTAGTTCACACACAGTCTGATGAGCTTTAGGAGATGCATGTCTACAAATTAAGCCCATGTTTGCTGTCTGGGAGGAGGGGAGAGGAAGAAAGAAAGAAATGTCCTAGTTCTGTTTTCCTGAGGCTACAAAGCAAGTTGATAGCAAAACTGGGATTAAAATTTCCCCAGTGCAGGGCTGTCCAGAAGGCCTCTTTAAATCATGTTGCTGCTTAGTAACTGAATTTTAAACATCTGTTCAAGACCTTTCACAACCAAATCCAAGACCACTCACTGTTTCCTATCAACTCTGCTGATCCTTCACACATTCAATCAATATACTGTCACCGTAAAACACTCTCTTTTGAGGGAGGAAGAATTTGAGTTGCATGTTTTCTTATAAGGCTAAAAAAAAGGAAAAAAAAATCAAAACAAAATTAAACTATTTTATGAGGATGCTTATACAACATTAAAAATTACATAAGTTTTGGGAGTGATATGTAAATATTATACCTATAGATACATGTAGGACACTGGATTTTCTTTCCCACTAGCATTGACGCTGATTCAGGCATAAAAGTCAAGGGTTTGTTTCCAGGCAATTTGTCATAGACAAGCAAGTAATTCTGATCTATCTTTTCTGAGTACCTCCTTTGTCTGATGTGTGTATCTTAAACCTTTTAATAACCATGTAAGATTTATTTTTCAGGAACAGAGCAGAACAATCCAAAATTATTTATAATGCAAAGACAGAAATGTCATGAAAAATTATTTCAAGAGAGGATCAGAAAAAAATTAATAAGATACAGAAAAATGAGAGTGTGTAGACAATAATTAATGTGGTAATTCTTGCATTTTCAATTTTATGAAATTAATACCTCTAGTTACATAAAAAAATAATTACAATACAAACAACAAAGGAACATAGAAAAATTAACAAGAGCTGCTCATGTGTAAACAGCTTGCCTAGGCATTCATGTTGAACAACTTTGAGATAGTCAAGGCAATTTAATTCCGACCTTTGACTTTCAGCAATAATCAGTAAGGGAAGTTACTTATAATACTGCTTTCAGGTTTTTGTTATTCAGCATGTCTTCTGTTCTCTAGTTTCAGAAACACATAACAGTAATTCTTGGTGTAAATTATGTATAACAATTAGAAATGGACTCTTGTGTTGGAAAACACAAGCAAAACAACATGGCAATTGTAAGAAAAGCAAATGTTAAGTAATGCGGTCTACCTACCTCCTCTCAAACCACTACACAGCCAGCTGCAAATTTAATGTCTGTTTATTGAACTAGTCAGGCTGATATGTTTTCTGACACATTTAGCTTTTATTATTCATCGTTTCTTCTGTATGTGTATGTCACTGTTTTGATATTCTAACATAGTCTTTCTTTTTCCCTTGTCAAAGGGGATTCAAGGAAATGAGTTGAGGTCATAATCATATTAGTTAATGAGCCGAAAATATTGAAAACCTTGACATTACTTTTGACAGCTATAGAATGAAAAGAACATCTTTGTCTCCTTTGTTATAGGTTTCCTGCAAGTTGTTTTCCTGAAGTGCACTCAGCATTGTGATCTATATAGAGTTACAGCATGAAATTTTTACACACAGACTTGTTTCATATACAGTAAGACAGATGATAAATTAGTATAAAAAATGACTCTAGTCCTGTCAAATAAATGTGAAATACAGAGTTTTCTGGATGGATAAAGTAATCAGGATTCTTCAATACGTAATGTAACTTATACAGGAACTAATTTCATGAGCAGAATAATCTGAACACCACCAAAATCATAAGCACCTATGGATTTGGGAGAGTATTGGGTTATGCCCACTGAAAAAATGATAACATGCACTTGAAGATAGCTAGGGTCATATTCCAAAGCAATAATAGTGTAAGATCTCCCACCTTGGACATATTCAAAAGCTGTCTGGACATGGTCCTGGGCAACTGGCTCTAGGTGGAATTAAAACTTATTGAAGTCTTTTGTGTTTTTATCTGTGTTAGCACCCATGTAAAAAGCAGGACAGAAGCTATTGGAAGTTTTTGTGGTTTTGTCCTCTACGTTTGCTCTACAGCCTTGTGCTCAACAACAACTTTGTCATTCAATTGTATTGTTCATACTTTGAAAGCCTTTGTCTTCAGCCTCTTACCACCTCCCTCCAACCTGGAGTGGAAGCGATCAGCTGGGCAGTGGGAACGTGGTTCTTCTACAGCATTCAGCACTGAGCACTTTTACATACTGCAGCTTTTAGGAAACTGATTTCAGCATGCTCATAGAAGGAGGCTAATGTTTCTGCAAAGGATTACATTTTCTAACTTTTCTTTTTTTTTTTTTAATTGCTTTGTATTCTTCTCTCACATTGTCTGTCTCTTGAGGCTCTGATCCATACAAGTTCTTGCATGTCTTGTCAGAATCAGTTTATTGCATTTCAGATGTGCATTCAGCTTGAAAACTACAATGCATATGTGTTTACTGTAAAGATAGAAATAAATGTTTAAGGCTGGTATTGCAATGAGTTAAGTAAAGACAGTTGTGTGGTGAATACTTCAAATCATCACCTTTCAGTCTTACTGAACATCTGAAAACATGTTTGTTTATTCCTTGATATACTCAGTGCCAGCATCTTTACTTCCTTTAAAAAGAAATTGAAAATACAGCTTTTAAACACCTGAGTATATTTAAAACAAAGATCTTTGGGCCTTTTAAAATTTTGATTATGCAACAAAGATTTAAACATGTAAATAACTTCAGCAAAAAAAGATGTCATACTTTCAGGTTTTGCTTTATGTAAGAATTTAATGTATGGTTCTTGCAGTGGACAAAGTAGCCCGCAATATGAAGATGACTCCTGTGAGTGCTGGTGGTGTCCTTCTGAGAACTTGTTTTGGGTGAGGAGATCACTCTAGTTCTTATTCCACATCAGGCAAGTGCACTTTTGCAACAGACTCTTCTTGTGCTTTTGCCTCAGCTTTAGGACGTAACTTCTCACCAAAGCCAAAAGAAAAGTCAAGCAGCTCAGGGTCGTAAGGTTACTTGCCTATTGTCCAGGATGATTGTTTCTTGCAGTCGTGCTTGAGTCAAAGGCACAACCAAACCAGATTGCCCCTGTGTGGCCGATATGATCCCTGAAAATAGAACTGAATACAGGTCAGGTTCCTGCTGAGCGCCTGAGTGTCCAGACCTGCAGTCCTGTGTCTTTGACTAGCAGCAAAGAGAGAAAAAAAGCGCACATTAGTAGCATGGCTGATTAGGTAATTCAGGATCAAGTTCAGCTTAAAACCTTAGGCTGACATGACAGTGTGATTGCGAAGATGATGATGTCCATCACTGTATTGGGGATGTCATCCTGCATGTGATAGACCATGAAAATTAATATTTTATCAGTGCTAAAATAGGTGTGTCTGATGAGAAGTTTTCTCTGACTAATAAAAGAAAAAATGAGAGGGGCATATGTTACCCCATCAAAATACAGACTTGAAAAATTTCTTGGCATATTATGTTTGATTAACTGAATATTATAAAAAATTCACTTTTGTGGTAAACGAATGAAGTTATTCCTGTATTTCTTAATTTTCTGGGGAAAAAAATAATCAAGTATTTGTGGCTGGAATACTCACTACTGCATCAGTCATGTAAAGCTTTGCTATTTGAAGTATGATACATTCCTCTTTTTTCTTGAGTGTTATTCACGCTCATATCTTATGAATCTAGACCTTACAGAAAAGGTTTTGTGCATTATAAACCACATAAAACCAAAACAATTTACCTCACTTTTTATATGTGACTTCTCTAATTGTGGAGATAAACGAACATGGCTTCTCAAACATCATTATTTTTCTCTTTAATGTTCAAACTATAACTCAAATAATTTGTATAGATTACTTTTTCATCACTTTTCATTTGTATTCAGATGGTTATCACTGTGTATGTTTTTCAGATGAGTACTTGCTTTTATCTTCAACCAAAGTCAATAAGACTCTACAGCAACTGAGTAGAACCATTCAATGATGTGGAATAAATTATGTAATAAAAGACTAGATGTCTGAGACATTATCTTCTTCCTGTCTTAAAAAGGATGTCTTGGTTTTTAAATGCCTAATATGATGAACCAATCTGTGCAAACATCTTCAACCACAGAGGTTACTGGGAAAGCAAATCTTGTAAAGGTGCTCTTTTTTGGTATGGACTCACTTTCTCCAAAAATATTGGCAGTGTTGTGGGGATTATCTCTCTGAGTACTTGCGGTGCAGTGATAGTTCATTCTCCACACCTTGTCAGTTTTAGTCTTTGGGAAACTAATAAAGGTATCAAATGGTGTATTGACAGTTTCAGTCTAGTTCTTATTATGTATAACTATCCCTACAAATCCAGGCATGGACCCTGTGGGAAAGATTAGTTCAATGGTGTCAGTAGAGGTACCTAAGAGGATAAATCCATTGAGTTCATCTCTTCTTAGCTTATAGGTGAGGCCTGTTATTTCTACATAACTCATTTTTTCCATAGCTCACCTTGGCACTCTTCACAATTCATTCCAGTAAGTTGCTTTACAGCTTTTTCCAGGGTAATCCTGACTTTTGGGATTCTTATGTAGGCCATGAACTGATACCAAAACTATGTAGGGGAAAAACCTGAAAAAAAATATATATTTTTCTCTAAGAACCTTTCTATCAAAACAATAGCATATCTATTTTATCACAGTGAAACTGAAACTTCTGTATTTATAGAATTTTAAGGTAAATGATGCTTGAAGAGTGTAATTGTACACTAGATTGTAAATATCAGCAAATTACTGCAAGTATTGTAAGTCCTGTCATGTCTTTTTTGTATTTTGGAATATTAAAAAATTCTGGAAACTTTGGAGGAGTAATTGTGTACCAGTAGAAAATACACTAGTTGCTGAAAGGGTCAAGCAATGTGTCTATCTATCTACTCTGTATTCTTTATTCTGTAATTTGACACAAATTACGCAAACTACATAATAAAAGTATGCTACACAATTTTAAGCAATATATAATCTCTTATGTTAAAATGAGGGTGAAGAGATACACTGATAAGAGATACATCAATTATTTATTTCATATGGTTCTTTGAACCTTTGAAATAGGACCTCGAAGCCTAGACATGGAATTAGGTAGCGGTAAGATTAGAAAAGCATTTTGTGCTTGTGAGTCTCCTTTAGATAAAAATTAGTCTTTAATCAGAATTCTTGTAATTTCTTTTCAGTCATGCCTGATGTACTAATTTCTGGAAACCTAGAATATAAATTTTCTCTGAATTACGACTCATAAACAAGAGTCAATCTTTTTATCTTTGAGATAGTTTAGTCAATCAAAACTAAGTCTTTCTTAAAAGCCAAGCAGTCAAGCTCAATCAGTCTTGAATTACATCATGCTTAATGCATTAGTGAAACCATAGTAATAATCAGGGCCTTCACACTGTAGACTGTCTTTCACAACATCATCTTTTTTTTCTGTTGCCGCCTCCTACTTCACTTCCAATACAAGAATAACAACAGAGAAGGCAAGGACTCTTTTTTTGACAACATCTGAGCATAAAAATCTTGAGGTGTCATCAAATTATGCAAACATACAATAAAAAATAACTCTTGTACGATAGTCTTCCAATCAATGAATTGGACAAAGTTTCAAAATTACTCAAAGTCCAACTTGACTTTCTTCTATGAGATTGTCAGGGAAAGTGTGCTGATTTTGGCTGGGGTAGAGTTAATTCTCTTTATAGTAGCTAGTATGGGGCTCTGTTTTGGATTTGTGCTGAAAACAGTGTTGATAACACACTGATGCTTTAGTTGTTGCTAAGTAGTGCTTACACTAGTCAAGGACTTTTCTAGCCTCCCATGCTCTGCCAGGTGCACAAGAAGCTGGAAGGGGAGGGGACACAGCTAAAATTGTTGATCCGAACTGGCCAAAGGGCTATTCCATACCATATGATGTCATGCTCAGTATATTAATGGTAGGGAGCTGGCCAGGGGGGGATCACTGCTCGGGGACTGGCTGGGCATCGGTCGGTGGGTGGTGAGCAGGTGTATATCACCTGATTTGTTTTGGTTTTGTTTTGTTTTCTTTCCTTTCTTTCTCTCTCTCTCATTGTTTTCCTTTTCATTACAATATTATTACTATTATCAATACTATTATTATTATTATTTCTGGTATTTTACTTTAGTTATTAAACTGTTCTTATCTCAACCCACAAGTTTTCTTACTTTTGCTCTTTCGATTCTCTCCCCCATCCCACTGGGGGGTGGGGGGTTGAGTAAGCAGCTGTGTGGTGTTTAGCTGCCTGCCAGGTTAAACCACAACAGAAAGTTACACACTAACTAGTTCTTCATGTGGGCAAGAGATACAGAGGACTGACTGTTCTCAAGTCTTGCATGTTTTAATGTTCTTGCTGGTAAACCAGAACTATCTTATCCAGGGTACTGAAAATATTTGGCTGTTTCATTTAAGGCTGTATAAGGTTGCTCTAGCCTTATAAAAATGAAAATACATTAAATATTTAGACTTCATTATTGTTTTATGAACAAAAAAAATATTAGTCTTTATGTGTGAGAGTAGGTCATCTAAAAGCATCTCTTTGGAAGTTTCTTCCTTCCCTGCAGAAAAAAAAGAGGAACTTAACAGTTTGCCTTGCAATGAGTGAAAACTATCTGGGGTATAAAGCCCTTTTTCACAGATTAAAATTCAAACTCTCTGCTTTCTGTATCAGTAGAGGTTGAAATAACAGTTCAGCAAGTAAATGTTATGTTTGGCTAAACCTACAGTTCACTATCTCAGAAGCATTCTGCATGGCTTTCCAAACAGAAAAACTGTATAAATAAGGGAAGCAAAAATTGTATGAGCTGCAACACTTTTAGGAAATTATATCTGTGCCTGGGGCTGAGAAAAGTGTCAACCAGTCTCAAAACTTTTTGCCAAGTCGGAAGTATGCAGTATCTGCTCTTCTTTGTGCAGCTGAAACCATATTCGGATGTTAAAACCTGCTTTCAAGTATGCTTCATGAGCACCTCATTGGATTACCTTCTTGTTCCTTATTTGTTCTTGAAAATCCTGTAGAGGTCTGTCAAATTAAACTTTTGAGTTTATTCCACCTGCTGGCAGAACACCTAGAAATGGCTGATAAGCTTATTTGGGTCTATATGGGTCGTTCTCAGTGACTGATTAAACCGATGAGCCAAAATGATGGTGGGGTGTGGAGGAATTCCACAAATCCTCCCTCTACATGCAAATGAATATAGTTGTCCCTAAGTTAGAGATAAGAATACTGTTTCTTAGAAGATTAAAGGATCTGTCATTTTGATTCTATGTTTAAAAATTGTAGGACATATGGAATTAATGTTGCTCAAAGTGATGCATAATGATTGATTGGTGATAGAGTCTGTTTTAATATATTCCACCCTTAAACATGGTACACCTCTACCCGAAGCATTTTGTTGTCAGTTTTGATAAGTATTGTACTGTGCTATGGCTACAAGCAGAACTCGGTGGCCATTGGCAGGGAGGATGAGGCTGTGTTCCTTCTAAAGTCAAAGAAGTTCGTGGCTGTACTGCTAATTACTCATTACAACCTGAACTGAAAGCACAACGTCAGTGAGGATAATTTGAAATATTAGGAGAAAGGAACTTGCTTCTTTTGGATGTTTAGGGATACTGGGCTGGGGTCTGTGTAAAGGAAACAATCAACTTCTTGTTTTACTTGAGCCTGTGAAAGGATGAAAGCCTAAAGGGTGCTCTGAGAGTAGAAACATCCAGGTGTATGCTATGTGAGAAAATGAAAAGGATTGAGAAAAATTATGCTTTGCTGACATGGCAACATTTTAACTAACACAACATGCAGTTCAGATGAGACACCAACAGATGTGACAAATATCTTTAAATACTTGAAAGAGCTGGATTCTTTATTGTTGTCCATGCACACGTTACACATTCACAAATTTGACATCCCTAAATAATATTAAACATGACAGGCAGGTTTCTGAACATAATTTCATCAGCTACTAGATATACCCCCCCTTTGAAAGTTATAGTGGGATGCAATTTTATCTATATTTTAATATTATTGAATGCTGAAATCAGGTGAAGCACACAGAGGTCCAAGATTTGTTTTTCATTAAGCAATGGTTACATAAGTGTATAGCAAGAAACAATTGCTTCTCACTATGGTTTCAAACATAAGCTATATAATCAATTTAAGGTTGAATAATTTATATGTTGTTTCTCTGAACATCCATGGAAACAAATTCCATATCTGAAAAGAAATTCTGATAAAAACACTTTAAGGTTGATGAAGGATTCTGTTTCCATATTTTGCCATTTTCATGGAGATGTGAACAATAGATTAAAATCAACAAATGTCAGTTGATAAAGCTAGAAAGGCTCAGAACGTGACATATATTGTCTAATTTTACATACATTGCTGAGAAGAGAATTAGTAATATTGTAGTATGTCTACCAGAATCAAAGACTAAAGGATAAGTACAATAAATTCAGAATAGAATTTTCTGTTGTCATACTTTAAAAGCTGGAAGCATGTGAATTTTTAAAACCAAACTCTTGAAAGTAGTAGTAATAAACATTGTGAACTTCCACGGTTTGGGATTATCTGTGCAATACTTAGTGTACGCTAACTTTTGTATTTCAGTTAAAATGCAACTGATTATGCATGAAGGTAAATTACTGCAGTTGTCTAAACAAAACAGAAAAGTATCTTTCAACTTAAATTACTGTCGTTCCAGGCTATGTCTCACTTCTCTTGCAGACTGTGAAAACTCTTTCATCATTGGTGTAAATATTTATCAAGTGGACCATAACTGGAGAAGAAAAGGTTTACTAGGCCTTTTAGACAGTGCATATCTCTTCATAGTAGCATTCTTCTGAGCAATGATCATCGTCATAAACTATTTTCTCTGTTCACCTCTTGGCATTTCTGTTTCATCACTGCGGGGACTTCTTCATCGGCTGCTGTTTTCCTAACTTGCTTCTTGGTGACAGAAGGGCAAAGGGACACCATTTTGCTCTTGATAGCTGCTAAGCAAAACAGTTGAGCCTCCAAATGACTGCTAAGGCTCTAAATATTGCAATTTAACAAGCTAGGGTAAACTCAGTCTTGAAATATCCATTTTTCAGCAGTGGCGATAAAACAAAATCTATATTTCCCAGCCAATTGCCACGTCATGTGAAGCCTGCTAGAAAGCTGGTGATACGAAGCAGTAGAGTGCAGAAAGAAACTACAGAAGACAGGATTTGTTGCTCTGTTCTTTACATTGATAGCAGTGACACCATACCAGGTATCTCTGGAGAATTTAGTCCATTTGTGGTATTACTCTATCTGTTCCTTACAAATGAATGATTCTGTGATGAAGTAAGTAACAAAAAAGAAGTTTTATAGTGAGAGGAGCTTATTTGTGTATCAGCAGAGATCGAAAAAATATTTGTCTGGGAAAAGATTTGTGAAGACTTTTATGACATGTTTCATCACAGATTTTTTTTTAATCATTCATTAAAAAGTCGTTGTATTGAATACTTAAGCCTGACCGGATTTTTTTCAGCCTGTTTATTGAATATGACTTACCCTTGAAATACCAGAACAATACCCTTGAATAACCAGAACAAGAACAAAATTTCACCAAACTAAAAAATAATTTCCAATCTCCTTAACTAGCAATGAGGATAACTTTTGGATACATCACTGTGCTTCAGACCTTGTCTTTGTTTGCCATATAATCCAAATATCCTAACCATGAGTTTCATTCTGTTTTCATGAGAATGTATTAACCAATGGAGAGCTAAAGTACATTGCAATTAAGTCCCCCTTTATTTGATGTAATTAGAACAATTCATTGATTGGGGATTGCTTTACATACCATAGGGTAGCTATGTTTAAAATTTTAATTAGGTAAACCTGCACACAGCATGGCTCTTTCAGTCTGAACTAAGATTACATTTTGTGTTTGTGTCAAAATAACTGTACAATGACTGTGAATAGGAGTCAGGGAGAAGTGTAACCTTAACTAACCGAGGTGAAGTGTTATTATTATTTTACTTTATAGTATGATCATTTTCCCATTTCTTAATATCAGGAGCCAGAAGTGACACTTTATTTGCTTCATATGGAGCATTCAATCACAGTAAAAATTGTGTTTAATAGTTTAGTGTAGTTGTTAATAAATATGCACATTAAATATTTTTTTAATTCTTTGGAAACTCCATTACCTTTTAACAATTCCAAACCAAACATATTTACAGTGAATCAATAACTCTTTTTCAGCTGGGAAAAATGAATGCACTGTGTGTTTTTATCAGTGTAAGTGTGATCAATATTTTTATTCATGTGGTTTTTGTCTGTGGAAATGTGTTTCGATCTGTGAATATAAATCCACCCTCCAGCGTGCTTGTGAAATGTCAATTGATTTTGGAGAAGGAAAATTATGGGTATAAATATCAGTATAATTGATCTATAATGTAGATATGTATCTCCAGCCGTAAGTAATATGGTTGTACTCATGCCAATGTTTGGTGCATGAATATTCTCTTAGTGAAGCATTGAGGAATCAGCAGTTGATTTAGCCAGGTATGTTTACATTTTAGAAAGCTATACATGGAAGTCAAAGCAATATAACTAATTCCCAAACTGGTTTTTCAACATGGAATCATCACAACCTGTTATAGTAACACCACAGTTATAAATTATGAACACCAGAAAATGTAAAGGCTAAAGAAAATCCTAGATGAGCTATTAAGATCTGTCTTTGTAAGTCAATGATTACAAATCTACCTCTTTCACATTACCTTGGTTTCAACATGTACTGGTTGTAACATAGCTTACCTCTTCAGAAATATCCTCATAAATAATCCCTGCTAAAGTATTTTCCAGCTAAAATTTGATATTCAAATAGAGAGTGTGGAAGACTGTTTTGCAACACACTTTCAACACACATATATGAAATCATGGAACACTTTAATGCTCTTGCAGTCCTAACAAATTATAAATCTATGTTTGTTCATTATAAATGCCTAATTCCTATAAAACTGTAAGAGTATTCCTTAACTTTAACTTGAAATCTAGTTCTTTAGTAACAGTTGAAGGTATGTGTGGAAGGAATCATTGCTGTTAGCTGTAGAATAAATGATATCTGCAAGCTTTTGATCAGTGATTTTGGTGTCAATTTTGTCCACCAATGTAGCAATAAGCTACTGGGTATTTAATGATAAATTAACACTCTTATAGCTTAAGGAAAGTGATGCTTCACAGAACTGTTATTCTTTTCTTCTTAGAATCATAGAATTATTTAGGTTGGAAAAGACCCTTAACATCATCGAGTCCAACTGTGAACCTAGCACTACCAAGTCCACCACTAAACCATGGCCCTAGGCATCACATCTACAAGCCTTTTAAATACCTCCAGGGATGGTGACTTAACCACTTTCCTGGGCAGCCTGTTCCAATGCTTGATAACCCTTGCAGTGAAGCAAATTTTCCTCATATCCAATCTAAACCTCCCCTGGTGGAACTTGAGGCCATTTCCTCTTGTCCTATCACTTGTTACTTGGAAGAAGAGACCAACACCCACCTTTTTACAACCTCCTTTCAGGCTGTTGTAGAGAGCTATAAGGTCTCCTCCCAGCCTCCTTTTCTCCAGACTAAACAACCTCAGTTCCCTGGGCTGCTCCTCATAAGACTGGTTCTCTAGACCCTTCACAGCTTCATTGCTCTTTTTGTACGCGCTCCAGCACCTCAATGTCTTTCTTGTACTGAGGGGCCCAAAACTAAACACAGTATTCAAGGTGCGGCCTCACCAGTGCTGAGTACAGGGGCACGATCACTTCCCTACTCCTGCTGGCCACACTATTCCTGATACAAGCCAGGATGCCGTTGGCCTTCTTGGCCACCTGGGCACACTGCTGGCTCATGTTCAGCTGGCTGTCGTCCAACACCCCCAGGTCCTTTTCCGCCAGGCAGCCTTCCAGACACTCTTCACCAAGCCTATTGCATTGCATGGGGTTGCTATGACCCCAGGGCAGAACCTGGCACTTAGCCTGGTTGAACCTCATGCAGTTGGCCTCAGCCCATCAATCCAGCCTGTCCAGATCCCTCTGCAGAGCCTTCCTACCCTCAAGGAGATCAACACTTCCACCCAGCTTGGTGTCATCTGCAAACTTACTGAGGGTGCACTCGATCCCCTCGTCCAGATCATTGATGAAGATATGGAACAGATCTGATCTCAGTACTGAGCCCTGGGGAACACCACTTGTGACCAGTCGCCAACTGGATTTAACTCCATTCACCTCAGTTCTTTGGGCCTGGCCACAAAGATATAAAAAGACATAATCTTTCTATCTGTGGCATAACCAGTTGTTTTTGTCAGGACAAAAAGTATTACTTTTATCTTTCTACCAAGAAAGTACTGAGTTTTGTCTTCCCTGCCCTTTCTTTCCAAATTTTTTGGTTCAGGAGGTGCAATGTCATAAGGTGTTTTACAAACTGGTACCTTAAATATGCAACCAACTTTAATTCTAACTGTAAATTGTATTAATTTAATACTTATCTTTTTCTTCTTTAAAAATACAAATGGTGACTCCCCCCAACTTTTTCTAGATTTCCCAAGGAATGCAAAGAAAATGCAGAGGAGATCCTGGGAGATTAAATCACATTTCTAGGGTTCTGTGTCTTTTTTTCAACTCTCTTATTGTTAGATATTTATTGGTCAGAAGGCTATAAAAAACACCAGCTGATTTTCTATTATCAGACATAAAACATACTCCACAATGCTTACTGCAAATATTTTCTTCTCTGTCTCCAAACCCAGAATTTTTCCCATTTTATTCAAACCATCTGAATCTTTAAAACTTATGCCTAGTAGCAAAAGTGCATATAAAATCACAACCCACCTCCATACCAGGTTCAGTTCTCTAACGAAGCTCATTACAATGTAAGTATCTTTAAGTCCTCTAATAGCTTGAGTCTTTCAGACATCTTTGAATGTGTGACTTGACTTTTTCTTCACTGTAGACTCTGAATATATTCACTGGTTCTGAATATATTCACTGTGATTAGGCTTCTGCTTGTTTTGCTTAGTGGTAAAAACGGATGCAATTTTTCTGTTTATCATTAATATTTTAAAGAGCTCATATTCTCTTATTTCAGAATTACTGTACTTCAGGCAGTACACACTTGTTAAAGGGAAGAGTATTTTAATCATTTTGGAACAGTTAACTTCCTAGACATTTGTTCACTCAATTAATAAAAGTATCACATAAATTGTAACACAACTTCTGTCTCTTATTTAGTTAACAATTTGTGGTCACTTTCAGTTTACTGTTTTGTAAATCTCCATTTATCAAAATTCAATGGTGTTTTCAAGCTCCACCCCTCCACAGAAAAAAAGTCCAAACATCCAAGTGTCCATCTGTGGAGCAAGACTGGAGGACACGTCTACCTCCTTTCTGGAAGAATGACTCTTTCCCCAAACAGGACACATCAACACATTTAGTAGTTTCAATCTAGAAAGAGCTCAGTAACAAACTTGTTTATTGTTTCTCAAGAATGAGTAGTACTTTCTGAAATTTAAAAAAAAAAAAGGTCTTCAGAAAGGGTAGAGAGAATTAGAAAACAGTAAGAAATTTTAAGAGAACCCAGCACCAGCAGTATGTCACTGTGAAAAGGAGGATAGATGGATCTTATAGCATATGATGAATCTGGATGAAAGCAGAAAAAAATATTTACTTTCACTCTTCTGTATTCACTCTCACAGCTTTTTCAGGTATATTATGCAAGCTAAAGATGATATACTATCTGACAAAGTACATGCTTGCTAAGATTTTGTAATTAGTAATAAGTAAGTTAAAACTAAGATTGCCTTTTTCCTTTGAATGCTTCTTGGCAGTACTAACAGTGATCATGTGCCTTGTATGCCTCCAGGGAACCCTTCCACATTTACCACAGAGAGTATGTGGTAAGCAAAGAGTGTGATGACTTACTTAGACTGATTTCTTTTTATACATGCATGTTCACTTGTGTGTGTTGATGATTATAATTTTCAGATGAGGAAAGAATTTCTTCTTTAAAGAAATACATAAAAGTATATTTTGTGTGTACATCTAGTTATTTGAACTGACTTGCTTTATTAAAAAAGCCAATCATTTCCAGCATCAAGGAGCTTGTACATGGTTTTTATAGGATGATTCTCTGCAATTTCGTTTCCAGATTTGAATTACTTGTACCTGAAAAGCCATTTATTTGTGACTACCTGATTTTAAGTACTCTCAAGAACCTTCTGCTTTTATTGCTCAAAAAAATAAACTGATCTGTACTGCAAATTCTGTCCATAAATCTGAAAGATGAGTTCCCATAGTCTGACCAACCTTCCTTTCTAACAATTTTCTCCCTTTCTCTTTCTGGCTTATTATACTTTACATTAACCTTTGCATCATAGCAATTCAGTAATATATGAAGTTCTATAGCAAATTCTTGTTAAAGATCCCATTTTTAATGCATTAACTTCTTTCTCATGGTTTTTCCAACATGAGTGCTGCTAAGTATCTAATTCTTTCTTTCCATTTTGGAAATTTTAAATTCCTTGAATTCAAGCTTAAACTGTAACAGCTTTATCTCTGTACAATACATTTTTTAAAAAGCTCACTTGTTACAGCCTACATGTGTTCAGGCTTGTGATAAATAGCCTATCACTAGATAGACTGGTAACACCTCTGCCCATAGGGTTTTTTTCTAATCACTTACATCAATTCTGAAGAAGATAGTTAACTTCAGAGCTCATCAGTTGCCTCATCAGTTATCAGAATCATTAATTAAATGTCTTTTGGGGCTTATCTGTGAAAGATTTTAGTGTCAAAATTTCTGTTTAGAAAATAAATCCCAGCCTCTGGGTGTGAAATCAAGCCTTGTTTGATGATGACAAAGTATCAGCAGAAATTCACTTAGTTTGCACAGTTGTCAAGACAAATTCAGGAAATAGTTACCAGTATGTTCATGTCCGACAGTTGTTTTAAGGGTTTGGGTATTTGGTGAGTGGGGATGAGGGGAGAGCAGGGTAAGGGCAGAATTTGAGGGGTTTTTGTGGTGGTTTGATTTGTGTGACTTTGGGGTTTGGGCTTTTGCGGGTTGGTTTGTTTTTTTATTTGGGCTGTGTACATCAATAGAGTTGTACTGAGATACTTCTTCTACACCGCCTGAAGCAAATTTCTCATTGTCTGACTCAGTATTTCTTACAGATGAACTTTGCATTATGGCATGGTGATCAACAAGTAGTGACTGTTGGATGAATAACAAACTTTAGTCTATATTTTTACCTATCAGTCATGTCTTAGCATAGATATGCTAAAGTACAGAATATTTGTGTATACTTTGTTTTGGTCTCCATATTGATCTATGTATTCAAATGCTCATTAATCCATTTGATCTTCCATTCAAAATCTAATCGCCAAGTTAATGAACTAGTTCTCCTCTGACAAAATAGTTCTTTCCAACTCTGTCTTTTTAATCAAGCCCAGGCAGCGAAAAAAGGGAAGAGAGGTAAAGGAGGAAAAGAGAAGGATGTTACGAAGAGTGTGGTGGGCTGACCTTGGCTGGATGCCTAGTTCCCACGCAGCCGCTCTATCACTCCTCTCCTCAGCAGGACAGGGGCCAGAGAAAATAACATGGAAAAAAACTCATGGGTCTAGATAAAGGCAGT